>PVHX01009105.1:57702-78717 GCA_004024805.1 Geosciurus inauris
GTCCCATTTATTGATTCTTGCTTTTATTTCTTGTGCTATAGGAGTCTTGTTAAGGAATTCGGGGCCTAATCCAACGTGATGGAGATTTGGGCCTACTTTCTCCTCAATTAGACGCAGGGTCTCTGGTCTAATTCCTAAGTCTTTGACCCACTTTGAGTTGAGTTTTGTGCATGGTGAGAGATAGGGGTTAAGTTTCATTTTGCTGCAAGTGCATTTCCAGTTTTCCCTGCACCATTTGTTGAAAAGGCTATCTTTTCTCCAATGAATGTTTTTGGCACCTTTGTCTAGTATGAGATAGTTGTATTTATGTGCATTACTCTCTGTGTCTTCTATTCTGTACCATTGGTCTACATGCCTATTTTGGTCTGGCACTTTTTTCTTTTTGTATCAGGCCTTGCTTGGATTTCAGCTATTTCAGTTGATATTATTATATTATTGTCTTTATCTGGCCCATTGCCATTAACTGTGTGTGTGTGTGTGTGTGTGTGTGTGTGTCTAGGATCAGTCCTGGTCTCAACAGTAGAGATTTAAGTAGAGGGATATTAAATATATTTAACCTAGCAGATGGCTGCAGTCTGTGGTTGCAACCCATGGCGACATTGGGACAACTCCAGGGAAGGGCTGCTGGGTAGCAACGGCTTAGTGATTGGTGGTGGGGGACAAAGGGGTGCCCAGGTTTTGTCCAGTGGGAGGCCAGCAGTATCAACGGGGCTGCATATGCAGTGGGTTGGAACACAGGCAAAGAGGATGGTTGGCTCTCGGACCAGAAGCTGTGGGGAGGGGCCTAGCTGTTTGCAGGTGTTTAGCAGAAAAGGGGCAGGGGTGCTAGCCCCAGTGAGGGCTGAGAAGTAACTCATTTCCAACCAGCATGATATTATTTCAATATGTGAATCAGAGTCTTCTGGCTGAATATATGTGTAGGCCTGAAAGAACTTCAACTCAGCCCCTGCTTACCATTCTGTCCCTAACCTACTGTCTTGATTTTCAAGCTTAATTCCTCACTTGATGATCTTCCCATATTTTGACTCCCCTATGTACAAGGCTTGCTTTGCTTTTTCCAGTCCAAAGTGTTGAAGCCGGGGCCAGCCACCCAGCTCCTGAACTGTGTGCAGTAGCCGCTGACATCCCAACTGCAGATGGGTTTCCTGAGCCTCACATCCAGACAGCTCCTCTACTGTCTTTCACCCCTGGCAGGCCCTGCTCCTCCAGATAATGAGGCTTTGCCCAGCCAGGGTTCAGGCTTCTAGGACATGATTAAATGAGAGCAAAGAGAGAAGGGGAACATTCCCACTTTCCTTTACAAAAGCCTGAGTTAGATTTGTTTTGTTTTGTTTTCTTTTCTTTTTTTAATCTCAAAACAGAATGCAGTCTTGAGTCTAGGAGTCCAAAGGAGGTCTGTTCTCTCATCAGCCAGCATATCAGAAAGAGTAGGGACAAGCTGGGCGTGGTGGTACATGCCTGTAATCCCATCTCAAGTTTAAGGCCAGCCTCAGCAATTTAGTAAGAACTTAACTTAGCAAGACCCCATCTCAAAATGGAACATAAGAAGGGCTGGGAATGTGGCTCAGTGGTTAAGTGCCCTGGGTTCAATCCCTGCTACCAAAAAAAAAAAAAAAATGATGGCAGTGAGTTATCCAAATAACCAATTCAGTTTCTTCTTCGGTTATTATTTTAAAAAATTCTTATTGTTAAATGCAGAACAACCTGAACTAGAAAATTAGCCAAAGGGGAATGTAATGATCATAGTTCATTTTAACACTTCAGAAAAAAATAAAAATGAAAAAGAAAGCTTGCTTCAAACAATAAGTTTGGAGGGTCGTCAATGCAGATTTTTCTTTTGAAAACACACACATGGTTTGAAGGCAAATACAAGTATCCAAGGTGATTTCTAGGCAGCATTAAAAGTAAGGGTGCTGGGGTAGAATGTTACTGTTTGTGTAAGATGGGTCCTTCCCCGCTCTTTCCCTGGATACACTGAACAACCTCTTCATACAATGAGTCAGCCCTAGGAGTGAACTTATTTTATGCCCTTGTATAAAAACCATTCATGTTTTTCCATTTGAACCACTTAATCTTCTTCTCTATTTCAACTCCCTGGGTGTATCTTTCAAAGCGCTTTTCATAATTTGCAATTGTTTTGTTTGCTTATTAGTATTTTGTCTAAACTCCTGAAGATATACACATCTAGAGAGCAGAGACCACATGTGTCTTTTTTGTATCCCCAAGTGGCTGGCACATTTTAGATACTCAATAAATATTCATGGAATAATTAATGAAAACTGCTGCATATGTATGTCTTACATAATAATGTGGAAGTGAAGAAGTCAAAATATAACAAATGCATATTATGTTAAACTATTAATTTATATTAACAAATATTTATAGATAACTTATTACTAAGTATCTCTGTGCCCTCCTTCATATTTTCTCCTCAAGAGATTCTTTGACATGTTATTTTTCTTTCTTTCTTTTGGTACTGGAGATTGAACTCAGGGGCACTCGACCACTGAGGCACATCCCCATCCTTATTTTGTGTTTTATGTGGAGACAGGGTGTCACTGAGTTGCTTAGTGCCTCGCTGTTGCTGAGGCTGGCTTTGGGAACTCGTGCTTCTCCTGTCTCAGCCTCCCTAAGTGCTGAGATATGTTATTTTCCTTTATTGTATTTGTATTTGTGTTTTCTTTACCTATTGAAATTCAAGCCCCTTGAAGTAAAAGACTTAATGAAAGTGTCTTTGTTCCTTGTTTGTCTATCATATTGACTAGCATGTAATGCTGTAGTAAAAATATTTTTTTGAACTGAAAACACTGTGTGAGAGGGGATACAAGGAATTTTTCCTTGAGGTCCCTGAGTAAAAGCAGTGTGATTGTAAGCTAGGTCTAGGTATAAAGTAAAAACACATTAGACATAAAATGACATTCAAGATATGAAAAGATCTCAAGACAACTATCTCACCGTGTTCCTAGACTTTGGGCAACTAAGTACAAATATTAAGTTACCTTGACAGTTCACAAGAGGGAGAGGTCCTTTCAGACTTGGGAGTCTGGAAGAATTTCCAAGGAGAATCCAGGATCTAGGTTTACTCTTAGGGGATGAGTGGGACTTGGATAAAGTCAGAGCAATCTACGTTTGACTATTTGCCAGTAAGTTTCTAAAGTGGATAAGTAGTATTTTAATTGACAGCATTATCAAATTAAGGAGTAAATGAAATATAAAGGAAATCAATTTAGCAAGTGAATGATTAAAGTAACTTTGTGATATATTTATTGTCCTATGCATATAAAAGAATTGACCCATGGACTTTTACAAGATAAAAGGATGGGACTTACCATCTTTTGGTCTCAGGATGATGAAGACAGGAATTTCTTTCAGTTTGATTATTCTACCTTTCCATACTTCTAAAAAGTTCAAATTTTAAGTCCATTTAGTCTGTGAGAATCAAGTTATCTCTAAGAATGGAAGCTTCTGGATACACATCAGTCTCATTTCTTAGGCTGTGTTTACATAACTGAGAACATGAAGGTGGGAAAATCCTGCTTCTAAAATTGGAGAGTATTGGATGAAACAATTTCTCTGCCAGATCCCTGACAGATTTTCAAGAACTAAATCAGATCACTATTGTTGTTAAACAAGTTGACAAAGACATTGCGATTTCAACTCTCCTACTCAAAAAATATAACCTGAAATTAGCCCATTTTCCAAGGAAAAATGGAAGAAGAGGGTCCAAAGACAAGGATCTTTTGTTCCTAGATTCATATGTGTTTGTGGGATGTGTGTTGAGAGAATGGTCGGCATCAACACAGCTCCTTGGAGCTGATGGCGGGGGTGTTGGATGTCACTGTAGGTTTAAGTTAGGATTTAAGCGGAACCAAGTAGGGTGGGTCATGCAGTAGAAGTAGAGAGTTCTGGAATCTGTATGTTGTTGTTTTGAGGTTATCAAGGTATGTTTGTAACTGGTTCTTTCTGCAGAGCCCATAGTTTTCCCCTGAGCAGATACCTAGACATTATTTAATGGTTGAATCAAATGGTGTTTTAGCAAGTGTTCATTGATCAGTTGCTAAACCACCACAAATTACAAGGGAAAGGAAAACAGTTCAGTAGAGTGAGTTAGGCAATCGGTAAGGTGTTTATTTGCTAAGCTGAGATGAATAATTTGCTAGATTAAAACACGTGAAAAGTGTCAGGAATGTGCCACATCAAAACCCCAATTTGTACCATGCTGTGTTTTGATTTAGAGAGCAACCAATTTGATGTGTCTGTGGAAGGAACGATTGTTGATTCTTGACTCATGAAACCTACATGAACTTCCAGAGCTCTCAAATCCCCAGGCAAACAAAAGAGTGTCTTGTATTATTTTCTCAGTTGGAGTCTGTTTAGAATAAAATTGAGCTATTTCCCCAATGGCTAAAAAACAGTCATTGAACATTATTCAAACAAGGAAGAACACGTAGTTTCCTTAACTTAAATCTATTAACATCTATATTTTCTTAAGCAGTTAGCTTATGGTTAGGCCTATTCATCATTAAGAAAAAAAATTCTTAGGAAAATAAGACCAGTGAATATTAGCTGCCTCTTAACAGTGTTTTTACAGGGTTTTCAAATTATTCATATAAATGAGTGAGCTTCATGTATTAAATTTTAATGTCATAAATATAACTGATTTTAAGTAAGCATTTCTTATTGTTCTGGGCAAGTATTCTAATTCCTGTTTCCTTTGGTCTTCTAAAGTTTTTTTTTTTAATGTTGCAAATTTATTTTTCAAAAATATGTTATATTGTTGTGTCTCAGCATGTATATACTATTTAGGCTTTTATCAAAGGACAGCCTCAGCTGTTGTCTGGAAGTAAAGCTAAATTAAATTCAGATATTGGCTTAACTGCTATAGCTATTTTTGTAGTGAAAAAAGAAAAACACAAAATGAAAACAAAAAAATCCCGAAACCCATTAGATGTATTTATTTCTTTTAAAGTTTTTTGATACTTGTGTAGACAGAGTCCAGAAAAAATAAAGCAATCATGCAGGTGCAAAAGTGAGATCTTGTGCCTGGTGTGGTGGCACACGCCTGTAGTCCTAGTAGCTGGGGAGTTTGAGGCAGGAGGATTATAGATTGGAGGCCAGCTTCAGCAATTTAGGTAGGCCCTAAGCAACTTAGTGAGATCCTGTTTCAAAATAAAAATGAAAAGTAGTGGGGATGTGGCTTGGGGATAAAGTACTTCTGGGTTCAATCTCTAGCACCAAAAATAAATAAATAAATAAATAAATAAATATTTTTAAAAAGTGAGATCTTATGCTTTGTCTCTGATTTAAAACATATTGAGTCTTCCTGATTAAACATCTTGACCACTCAATGTATTTGAATGTAGAAAACCCCAGGGTTGCTCAATATTAATGATGATAACTTCCAGTTAAGTGGTCAGATGTCATAAGTGGCTTTATGAAGAAAAAGACTATTGATTCTATTTTCCCCTCCCTCCCTCTCTCCCTCTCTCCCTTCCTCCGTCTCTTCCTTCCTTCCTTCCTTTTGATATTGGGGATGGAATCCAGGGGTGCTCTACCACTGAGATACATGTCCAGACCTTTCCTTATTTTATTTTGACACAGGGTCTTGCTAAATTGCCCAAGCTGGCCTTGAATTTTCAATCTTCCTGCCTCAGCGTCCCAAGTGGCTGAGACTGCAGGTAATCACCACTGAGCTTGGTTCTACTCTTCTTTGTACTTGAGGGCCCTATAACTTTGAATGGGTAAGTGGTGTTCCCACGAGGTCAGTCAGTGATGGAACTGATGTTCAACTCCCGTCCTTAACACCTCTAAGGCACAGTCATCATTGCCGTGGTTCTTGAACTTCTAGATTCATGAACCAATAAAGCTTCAAAAAGCAAAATCAAACAAAAAAGATTGGCAAATTTTTATGCGTTCAAATAATTAAAAAAAAATAAAAGGAACTACCATCATCTACTTTTAATTTTGTAAAAGAAGGGGTGTGCAATTATATTTAATATTTTAAAATGCTAACATGGAACATTATTTCACATTACTTTGTGTTTTAGGAGAGCCAGAAGTTGTGAATATCTGCCTCTTACAGAGAAAGTTTATTTTGAACATGTGTGTATCAAACATATGCCCAGACTTTTCAACCACAAAAAAGCAAGAAAGTTATATCTTAGAACAAAGAACAGTCCTTCCTGAGAAAGGACAGTTGGTAACCTTATATCAACAGGTTTACATAAACACTGTGTGGATCTTTCTCATTTGGTGAAAACTCTTCTATAAATCAGTGAATCTCTGAGCCCAAGCATTTGGCAACCACACAGAACTAAAGTTCTCATCTGTGCTTTTGAGGCAGGGAGACAAATCAGAAGGTATGGACTTCAATATCCCCTTGTAAATCTATAATGTAAAAACTGGCTCTTCCCAGGCCCAGTGGCACTGTAGTGGTCTCTTGGAATCTTCCCTGAGTTTCCCTGTGTTATCACAAAATACAGCCTTTTCCCGATATTCCCTAAGGCAATGGAGTGAATTGGGTTTTCCTGTCTACTTTATTGTTTCAGATGTTTGCCAGCTCTCTGTTGACCATTTTCTTTCACTGATAAATTTGAAGGAAATTACAGTCGCTGCACACAGAAGACCAGAAGGGTCCCCTCAAGCCTCTAGATAACAGAAAAGGACTGTTTCAACTCTAGGATCAACTAAGCCATTTTAAACAGGGGTAACTCCATCAATAGGAGCTTAGATGATCACAGCATTGCTAAGAACAGCCATGGTTAATGCAATAAATTAGTTTCCAAAGCTTATATGAACATGAGGAATAATTTTCCTCAGTGCCACTGTTACATAATTTAAATTAATTTAATGATAATGTTACTTACACAAGTGTAAGCTTAAAACTAGGTATAAACATGGATGCTTGTAGCTCTTCTAATTATGAAACATGAAAAAATTTATAAACTAAAGAATAAAACTCTAAAACCAATAAAACTCAAATTAAGAACATTAATTTAATGTGACAGATGAAGTTTTGTTGAAATTAAAGTGCTTCTCATGGTATAAATATGCTACTGGTTGTCATGGTGCAGGTTCTAAAATTTGGTGTGTCTTTACTGTTGTACCAGACTGTGGAGTGGCATTGGTATTCTACCGTTTCTCCACTTGAACTACAGAGAAACTGTACCTGGACTTCATTTGGTTTCACTTGGCATAAATACATGTATTATTTCATAAGCCTACATTTGTGTGTCTGTGTGTATGTTCCTCATTAGCCTAAGTCAATCAAACTACTGCTTTACAGTAAAGCGGTCTTGAACACAAACAAGCAATGTAGTTAGGTTGTAGTTTTCAAACGTTAGCACAAGGACCATTTCCTTTTTCTGTCTTTCCTGTGGGCTAAACTGAGAACTGGAGGAGTCTATTTCTGCTTTGTCTTTGTATTCCTACTATGCACAACAGTACAGAGTAAGCCCTCAGCAATAGTTGTTGAATCAACAGACAAATGAATATTATCTCCAAGGAGGAAGTAATAGTGATGGTAATGGACAGAACTGAATGAGAACTCAAGAGGAAGCCAAAGAGGATCACTGAGTGCTGCAGGAGCAGAAGAACAAGGGAAGAGAATTAGAAAAGGACCATGAGACATTTCCTTAGCTGTATGTGAATTTTTACCCATGTCCCACTGGGAAGGAAATGAAAAAGAATGTCACTGTCATACTCTATTGATAGTTCTATAATATCTGCAACTTTTACCTATCAATCTATTATTGTTATTGGTAAATGGTGAATTATTAATTCTATAATGCAGCCTTCGTCATTATGAATGAATCCTTCTGATGTCTTTATAAAATCCACCTACAAAGGTAGTCAATCAGAGACAAATGAATTGTGGACACTAAACTGATAGTGCCAGCCTCTTGTTTCCCAAAGTATTGCAATCAAAGCTATGGTTTGGGGGTAGGTATCATAGTTTGAATGTTTGTGTTCTTCTAAAATTCATGTTGAAATTTAATATCCATTGTGGTAGTATTAAGATAAGAGCATTTAGGAGATGAATAAAGCCCTTATGAAAGAGGCTTCAGAGAGCTGCTTGGTCCTTCCATCCTTTCCTCCATATGAAGATATAACATAAATGTACCACTTGGACGGAGAGGAGAGTTCTCACTAGACACTGAGTCTACTGATTGTCTCAGCCTCCAGAACTGTGAGAAATTAATTTCTATTGTTTATAAGTTACCCATCCTAAGATATTGTTATAACAGCTAAAGTAGACTAAGACAGCCAAGATAGAGAGAGAAGGTTGTGTGGTCCCCCAGGCATGCCTGGACCTTGGATGAGAGAGAAGACATTTTCATGGACAAGAGAATCTGGTAGAAAGCTTGAACCAATTCATTCTCCTGCTTCTAGAACAAAGAAGAGATGTGGAACAACTCATGGTGTTTGTCGTCTAGATTGTCTACTAGCCTGGTTCCTCTGGGCTTGTGTTTGAGCCTTGAGCAGTGAGGAGCATGAGGCAGCATTACTCTGATAACTATGCCAAGGAGGAAGAGAAGATTCTCTTTTTTTTTATAAAGAAGATAAAATCATTGCATTATCATCTCCAGATCAGCCGCTTTAGCAATTTCTCTAAATCATTGCTCCCCAAAGTAGCCAGTATGTGAACTGTTTGCCACTCGAGCATAAGAACCTGTGTCAGGATATCAACACACCGATTATTTTCTCGAGGAAGTTTTGCTATGGTCTTGCTGAAACAGTGGATTTGGTGTAGTCAGTTTACACTGGGAAGTTCCACAACTCATTGTGGGTGGTAACAAACGTCTGTGGATCTGAATCAGTTTATATACCACCCCAGAACTATTCTAAACCTTTCTATCCTGCTCCTCAATTTGCTGTTCCATTTCCACATCTGGAAAGAGGGCAGTATTCCATATATACCCATTTTTCTACTTGAACATATCTTTTTATGAGTCTCCACAAGTTTCTGTAGCAACATGTTTTTCCACAATTGTTTATGTTCCTTTCAAAGAGTGATTATGCTATAAGACAGACAATTACATAATATTTAAGCTGGGATATTAGCAGTTGTATTGCTAGAAACATCATTTCATATATGTTTTTCAAAAGAGAACATCCTTGATGGATTGCTTATTGCGCACAAAGAAACAAAACTTAATGGCACATCTGGAGAAATAATAAATGCTATTTACAAGTAGTAGCAAATCCATGTTTCAATGGGTATAAGGCTGCTCTCTTAAAATCGTGATGACAAATCAAAATAACAGAGCGGATGATTTTTGTGAGGCATTCCAGAGATGTTCAGTAATTTCCTTATCCTGTCTTGTAAAACGATTAAGTTTGGTTAATTTTGCTAACATCAACTTAAAATCAATAACTGTTTTAGCAGATCGGCACCTTTGTTTATGTGTCACACTAGCCTTGTACATTAGTTTACAATATCCCCCAAGGGAAATTGGCTATAGGGAGGCTAAAAAGTCTTAGATGTTAAAATAATTGGTGGTCTTCAAAACTCAGTCTTACCAAATGAACCTTATTCTTGAGTAGCTGATTTATCTCCTTAGAGATCTATTTATTTATTTATTTTTGGTGCTGGAGATTGAACCCAGGGCCTCACTAGGCTAAGCACGTGCTCTCCCACTGAACTAAGCCCAGAATTCAAATTAATTTTTTTTTTAACTTAGGAAGGTGGTAATGAAAAAAAGGTTGAGAAGTACTCCCCTTGCCTGTAATCCTAGTGGCTCATGCGTTGAACTTTCATATGCAGTTGCATTCCTAGGAGGACTTCCTGCTCCATTGAAGATACTACATAGGCTTATGAGTAAAGTTTGAGTCCTGCATTGTCCAGAGAATAGGAAAGGTATACAGCAGTATTAGGCATTGATTGCTTAGGATAAAGAATCTAAAACATGCTGAGCATGGTGGTACATGCCTGTAATCTCAGCGGCTTGGGAGACTAAGGCAGGAGAATCACGAGTTCCAAGCTAACCTCAGCAATTTAGCAAGGTCCTAAGCAATTCTGTGAAACTCTGTCTCTAAATAAAATACAAAAAGGTAGCCAGGTGTGATGGCGCACGCCTGTAAACACACCACTTCAGGAGACTGAGACAGGAGAATTGCAAGTTCAAAGCCAGCCTCAGCAACGGCGAGGCATTAAGCAACTCAGTGAGATCCTGTCTCTACATAAAACACAAAATAGGGCTGGGAATGTGGCTCAGTGGTTAACTGCCCAGGATTCAATCCTCTGTACAAAAAGGAAAAAAAAAAAAAAGCACTCTACTCTCCCTATGAGGAGTGAAACAAGGAATCAAGACTCTTACAGGTCATCTCCTTGTCTCCATACCAGCTGAGCAGCTTGACCTCCAGGCTTTAGCCAGAGGCGGAGAGGTGTGCCTGCCTCCCTTCTGTCCAGCTCAGGTCACAGCTGGGGTTGTCACATGCCTCCTCTTGGTTGGTACCACTCAGGGTTGTTCCTCTCTGGCCAGCTTGTCCCTTTTCAGCTAGCTCTCCTGAGGCTTCAATAGCAGTTGATAAGGTCTTCATCTGATTTTCTGATTCTATTGCATGCTTTGGTTCTGCTGTTAATACTTTTAAATATTAGAAAAGTGTAGCTTTGATTACCTCTTAATCTAGCTTCTTTATCAATTAACAATTGAAAATTCAACTTCCCTTCACCAGTATTGGTATTTACTGGTTTCTTTATCCCTGTCCAATGAGGCTGCTATGTCTCTGGTCTGCAGTTGGTATTTTTAGTCTTTGTTTGGTCTAGATGTGTTAATTTATAACTCTAGCTTCTCAGAAATTACTGTTGATAAAAATTTTTAAATTGCTCAAAGATCTAATGAACTGTTGAGCTCAATTTTATCTCCAAAAAGAGGGGGTGGGGAGAAGATTTTGGACTGATGCCTTGGGTGTCCTCAGATGCCCTGATTAGCAGGGAAGAATTGATGCCAGCTGCCCCTTGCCCGTATGGTCTTGCAGCCTGAACTGTCCAGGGAATGGCCGGCCTGCTCAGACGGTCAGTGTGGGTGAACCCAGCAATGCTCTGGATTCAGGGAAATTGACAGTTATATTCCAGCTGCGATGCTTCTGCCATTATGTAGTGAAGCTGCTGTCTGGCTGCATCTGTAGGGGAAGCCTGGAGCCTTGTTTTAAGCCCTTGAAATGATGCAAGGCTTTTCTCTACTTCCAAAGCCAATTAATCGAAATGATGGAGAGTTCCCACTTACAAGCAGGTTTGGTTTCGACAGTTTGTTTTGAAGTCACTTGGTTTGAACTGGAAAATAATTTTTCTACCAAAAATAATAAAAGAAACAAAGAGAGACTGGGGATGTGGCTCTGTGGCAGAGGGCTTGCTTAGTGTGTGCCAAGCCCTGTATTCAAACCCCAGTACTGTAAGAAAAGAAAAGAAAATTTAAGTAATGTACATTTGAAGTAAAAAGCAGCAGAATCATCAAATGCTATATAGTTTGGAGATGAAGATTGTATTCACAAATCTATTAATTAGAAAAGTAAATAAACACATTAATAAAGATAGCTCCTTATTTATGTAATATGATTTTTTTGGACAATGGTACTTTTAATTAGAAGAAAATGAAATGAAATTTAGAGACTTGTGCAGACTGTTGAGAGAAATTCTTATGACATTGGCAGTTTTAGCAGTTAAGGAAACATTTCACTTTAAAACCACATTTACACCAATGCTTACCTAGCACCAAACAACCACTGCAAGGTTTGGTTTTAATCACAAATAAGGAATGAAGAGAAAAAAGAAGGAGGGTGTCTTAGGTCAGATTTCCTGGAATTCAGACTCTGAAATAGAGTAGTTTATTTGGGGGCACACCCTGGGCGAACTCCTCCTGGGGGAGTGAGGGAGGCAAAATCCGGGAAAGAGACATTGGACTGGGAGACAGCCTCAAGAAAGGACAGAGCTGATGCCATCTGGAGCCACGCAGCAGGCATGGTACTTCAGAGTTGCCCTATCTTGAGACAAGGAGCCCAGACTGATATCTCCTCATTGATCCGTGCCTGGATAGGGGCCTCTCCCCTGGGAGCTGTGATCTTGAACCTGCTACACTCCAGCTGAGAGCAGTTCCTGGGGAAGCACTACCTTCAGGGCCCTGGGCCACTAACCTTCCCAGCTATGGGAGATCTGGTCCTTGGTCCTGATGTCACAAAACCCACCACAAACCCTGGTTTCTTTTCTCATGGCTTATTGAGGAAGAATGAAAGAAAAGAAGAAAAAGTGTTGCTACTGGGAACCCCCACCAGAGGCTTGATTCTGGGGTTCTTACAGACAGATTTGATCGCTAACCATATAGGGAGTTTGAGTAACAGAGAGAGAAAAGATGTTGAAGCAAGAAATTAATTTATTTTTGGTTTGGCCAAAAGGACAGCTAGTCTAGAAACCTGTCTCCCCATATGGACAACAGCTTTAGAATTAGAGGGCAGGAGAGAGCAGAGAGCCAAGGGGTGAATCTGTAGACAGTGGGCATGAGACCTGCCAGTGTGGAGAGGTTCTGCTGTTGGCAGCCCCCTGGCACCGGGGCTGGAGGACTACAGTTCCCTCTCCTAGCATGTAATGAAACGAGAAGGAAAAAACAATTTAAAGAGTACTGGGGGATTACAAGTGTCTGAAGTAGGAGGATTAAAAGTGTCAGGCCAGCAATTTAGCAAGACCCTGTCTCAAAAAGTAAAATAAAAAGAGCTGGGGATGTAGCTCAGGTGGTAAAAGAAAAAAAGTACAAGTTGGAAGAATTGGGTGCTACTGTTACACCTTTAAATTTTAAAGGAACCCTTATTATACACTACAGTGTGTTGATGTAAGTGCGGATATATAGGGTAAAGGAAGATGGTCTATGGGAGAATCAGCCAGTGACCTGTGGAAGACAGGGGACATCCAGAGAGCAGTACATGCACCATCCTGCTGAGAGGAGGAAGGGGGTCTGAGGGGAGGCACTACATGCGTTGCAGTTTTTCCTGCAGAACAGTTTAGTTGCTGATTGGAGAGTATTCCTGTGTCCTGACACTGAATGCAGGAAACAGTGTCATATTCTACCTTAGGGGCTCCTGCACAGATAGCAGGTAAAGGCCCCTGAGGAAGTTCAGCCATCTTACTTCCTTTCTCCTCTTCCCCACCTTCTCTTCCTTTTTAATTCCCAATTTCCTTCCTTCCTTAGAATAGGGCAAGACCAATTATTTTTTGTTGTATTTTATGAGATTTTGTGATATTTTATACCTCTCTATCTAATGGTGTGGTATGGCAGGCAATTATTTTCTATGTCAAAGTGGAACTAGTTGAATTTATTAACTTTTATTTATTTGTTTTTGGTATTGGTAATTTGTTTTTTAAATTTATTTATTCTAATTAGGTATATATGATAGCAGAATGCATTTTGATTCATTGTATACAGATGGAGCACAACTTCTCATTTCTCTGGTTGTACATGATGTAGAGTCGCACCATTCGTGCAGTCATACATGTACCTAGGGCATTGATGTCCATCTTATTCTACCATCCTCCCTGCCCCCATGTCCTCCCTCTCATCCTTTCCCTTTGACCAAAGTTCCTTCATTCTTCCCACGTCCCCCTCCCTCATTATGGATCAGCATCCACTTCTCAGACATTTGGCCTTTAGTTTTGGGGATTGGCTTACTTCACTTAGCATGCTATTCTTCAACTCCATTCATTCACCTGAAATGCCATAATTTTATTCTCTTTTAATGCTGAGTAATATATTCCATTGTGTATATATACCACAGTTTCTTTATCCATTCATCTATTGAAGGGCATCTAGGTTGGTCCTACAGTTTAGCAATTGTGAATTGAGCTGCTATAAACATTGACGTGGCTGCGTCACTGTAGTATACTGTTTTTAAGTCCTTTGGGTATAGACTGAGGGGTGGGACAGCTGGATCAAATGGTTTTCTCAGGAATATTCATACTGCTTTCCAGATTGGTTGCACCGATTTGCAGTCCCACCAGCAATATATAAGTGTGCCTTTCCCCCACATCCTCGCCAACAGTTATTGTTGTTTGTATTCTTGATAATTGCCATTCTGACTGGCGTGAGATGAAATCTTAGAGTAGTTTTGATTTGCATTTCTCTAATGGCTAGAGACATTGAACGTTTTTTCATATATTTCTTGATCAGTTGTACATCGTCTTCTGAGAAGTGTCTGTTCAGCTCCTTAGCCCATTTATTGATTGGGTTGTTTTATTAGTGTTAAGTTTTTTGAGTTTTTTATATATCCTAGAGATTTGTGCTCTATCTGAGGTGCATGTGGCAAACATTTGCTCCTAAAATATAGGCTCTCTCTTCACCTCATTGATTGTTTCTCTTTGCTTAGAAGAAGCTTTTTAGTTTGAATCCATTCCATTTATTGATTCTTGATTTTATTTCTTACACTTTAGGAGTCTTGTTAAGGAAGTCAGGGCCTAATCCAACATGATGAAGATTTGGGCCTACTTTTTCTTCTATTAGGCGCAGGGTCTCTGGTGTAATTCATAGGTCCTTGATCCACTTTGAGTGGAGTTTTGTGCAGGGTGAGAGATAGGGGTTTAGTTTCATCTTGCTGCATATGGATTTCCAGTTTTTCCAGCACTATTTGTTGAAGAGGCTATCTTTTCTCCAATGTATGTTTTTGGTGCCTTTGTCTAGTATAAGATAACTGTATTTATGTGGGTTTGTCTCTGTGTCTTCTATTCTGTACCATTGGTCTACATGTCTATTTTGGTGCCAATACCATGCCATTTTTGTTACTATTGCTCTGTAGTATAGTTTAAGGTCTGGCATTATGATGCCTCCTGCTTCACTCTTCTTGCTAACGTTTGCTTTGGCTCTTCTGGATCTCTTATTTTTCCAAATGAATCTCATGATTGCCTTTTCTAGTTCTATGAAGAACGTCATTGGGATTTTTATAGGAATAGCATTAAATCCGTATAACAGTTTTGGTAGCATGGCCATTTTTGACAATATTAATTCTGCCTATCCAAGAGCATGGGAGATCTTTCCATACTTTAAGGTCTTCTTTAATTTCTTTCTTTACTATTCTGTAGTTTTCATTGTAGAGGTCTTTCACCTTTTTCATTAAATTTATTCCTAAGTATTTTTTTTTTTTGAGGCTATTGTGAATGGTGTAGTTTTCGTAATTTCTCTTCCAGAGGATTCATCACTGATGTATATAAATGCATTTGATTTATGGGTATTGATTTTATATCCTGCTACTTTGCTGAATTCATTTATTAATTCTAGAAGTTTTCTGTTGGAATTTTTTGGATCCTGTAAATATAGAATCCTGTCGTTGGCAAATAATGATAGTTTAAGTTCTTCTTTTCCTATTTGTATCCCTTTAATTTCTTTGTCTAATTGCTCTGGCTAGAGTTTCAGGGACTATGTGAATAGTAGTGGTGAAAGAGGGCATCCCTGTCTTGTTCTCGTTTTTAGAGGAAATGCTCCAGTTTTTCTCCATTTAGGATGATGTTGGCCTTGGGTTTAGCATAGATAGCTTTTACACTATTGAGGTATGTTCCTACTATTCCTAGTTTTTCTAGTGTTTTGAACATGAAAGGGTGCAATATTTTGTCAAGTGCTTTCTCTGCATCAATTGATATAATCATATGATTCTTATCTTTAAGTCTATTGATGTGATGGATTATGTTTAATTGATTTCCATATGTTGAACCAAACTTGCCTTCCTGGAATGACCCTATTTGATCATGGTGCACTATTTTTTAAATATGTTTTTGTATGCAATTTGCCAAAATTTTATTGAGAATTTTTATATCTATGTTCATTAGGGATATTGGTCCAAAATTTTCTTTCCTTAATGTGTCTCTGTCTGGTTTTGGTATCAGGGTAATACTCATAGAATGAATTTGGAAGGGTTCCTTCCTTTTCTATTTCATAGAATAATTTGAGGAGTATTGGTATTAATTCTTCTTTGTAGGTCTTGTAGAACTCAGCTGAGAATTCATCTGGTCCCGGGCTTTTCTTGGTTGGTAGGCTTTTGACAGCATGTTCTATTTCCTTGCTTGAAATTGATCTGTTTAAGCTGTGTTTGTCCTCCTGGTTCAGTTTGGGTAGGTCATATGCCTCTAGAAATTTGTCAGTGTTTTGGGGATTTTCTATTGTATTGGAGTATAAATTTCCAAAATAGCTTCTAATTATCCTCTGTATTTCAATAGTGTCTGTCGTGATATTTCCTTTTTCAACATAAATTTTAGTAATTTGAGTTTTCTCTCTCCTTCTTTTTGTTAGGGTGGCTAAGGGTTTGTCAATTTTATTTATATTTTAAAAGAAGCAGCTTTTTGTTTTGTCAATTTTTTAAATTGTTTCTTATGTTTCAATTTCATTGATTTCATCCCTAATTTTAATTATTTCCTATCTTCTACTTCTTTGGGTGTTGGTTTGTTCCTCTTTGTTTTAGGGCTTTGAGATGTAGTGTCAGGTTGTTTATTTGTTGACTTTTTCTTCTTTTAATGAATGAGCTTGTAATAAACTTTCCTCTTAGAATTGCCTTCATAGTGTCCCAGAGAATTTGATATGTTGTAGCAGAGTTCTCATTTAGCTCTAAGAATTTTTTTTCTCTTCCCTGATGTCTTCTGTTATTCATGTGTCATTCAATAGTGTATTCAATAGTGTATTATCCATGTGTCATTCAATAGTGTATCTCCAGGTATTGGAGTACTTTATATTTTTTAATCTGTTATTGATTTCTAATTTTATTCCTTATGGTCAGATAGAATGCAGGGTAGTATCTCTATTTTTTGATATTTGCTAAGACTTGCTTTGTAGCATAATATATGATCTATTTTGGAGATGAATCCATGTATTGCTGAGAAAAAAGTGTATTTGCTTGTTGATGAATGGAATACTCTATATATGTCTGTTAAGTCTAAATTATTGATTGTTTTATTGAGTTCTATGGTTTCTTTGTTTAGTTTTTGTTTGGAAGATCTATCCAATGGTGAGAGAGTTGTGTTAAAGTCACTCAGTATTATCGTGTTGTAGTCTGTTCTATTCTTGTAGTTGAGAAGGGTTTATTTGATATACATAGATACCCCATTGCTTGGGGCATAGATATTTATGATTGTTATGTCTTGTTGATGCATGATTCCCATAAACAGAATGAAATATCCTTCTTAATCCCTTTTCACTAACTTTACTTTGAAGTCCACTTTATCTGATATGAGGATAGAAACCCCTGCTTGTTTATATGGTCCATGTGAGTGATACTTTTTTTCCCACACTTTCACCTTCAGTCTGTGGATGTTTGTTCCTGTAAGATAAGCCTTTTGAAGGCAGCATATTGTCAGGTCCTTTTTTTGATCCAATTTGCCAGTCTATGTCTTTTAATTGATGAATTTAGGCCATTCACATTCAGGGTTATTATTGAAATATGATTTGTAATCCTGGTCATTTGGTTTATTTTTGGTTTTTTACTTGACTTTATTTCTCCTTTGATTGGCCTTTCCCTAGCATCACCAAAAGACTAGACCACTTGGAAGATAGAACCTCAGATAATGAAGACAAAATATACAATCTTGAAAATAAAGTTGACCACATGGTGAAGATGGTAAGAAACCATGAACAGAACATCCAAGAATTATGGGATAGCATCAAAAGACCAAATATAAGATTTATTGGGATAGAGGAAGGCACAGAGTTTTAAACCAAGGAAAGGCACAATCTCTTCAATGAAATAATATCAGAAAATTTCCCAAACATGAAGAATGAATCGGAAAAATCAAATATAAGAGGCTTACAAGGCACCATATGTACAAAACTACAACAGATCTATACTAAGGCACATTATAATAAAAATGCCTAGCATAGGGGCCAGGGTGTGGCTCAGTGGTAGAGTGCTTGCCTAACCTGTGTGAGGCACTGGGTTCAATACTCAGCACCACATATAAATAAATACAATAAAGGTCCATTAGCAACTAAAAAATATTTTTTAAAAATGCCTAGCATACAGAATAAGGATAGAATTTTAAAGGCTGCAAGAGAGAGGAATCAGATTACATTTAGGGGGAGATCAATTCAGATCCAAGCAGTTTTCAACCCAGATGCTAAAAGCCAGAAGGATATCCTGGAATAACATATACCAAGCTCTGAGAGAAAATGGCTGCCAACCAAGATTCTTATATTCAGCAAAATTAAGCTTCAGATTTGATGATGAAATAAAAACGTCCCATGATAAATAAAAGTTAAAAGAATTTACAGCGAGAAAGCCTGCACTACAGAGCATTCTCAGCAAAATATTCCATGAGGAGGAAATGATAACCAACAATGAAAATCTGCAAAGAGAGGAACTACACTAAAGGGAAGGCATTTATTAATTTTTAAATTAACTATATTTTAAGGGATTCTCGATACTTTTTGAGACATCCTGTGTATTGTTGCAAAACTGATTCTTCTGCAAAGCATGACTATTGAGGATGCAAAAGAAGTAACTAGAATTATTTTTGCTCAATTTTGAAAAGAGAGAATGCAAAATACACTGCTATTCCTAATACCAAAGAGCATTTTATCTTCTAGAAAAATCTCTTAAATGTGCAGAACATTTAAGGGGAAATAAAAAGACAGAAGCTGGAGCCATGGAGACCACCAGTAATCCCAGTGACCCAGAGGCTTCCTGGTCAGCCTTAGCAATTTAGACCCCGTTTCAGCATAAAAGTAAAATGGCTGGAGATGTAGCTCAGTGGTACAGCACTCCTGGGTACCATTCCCAGTCCAAAAAATAAAAAAAGGAATAAATAAACTGCCCATGCCTTCCAGTGTGAGCTAGCATGCTATTTTATAGAAATCTCGAGAAATTTCAGGTTTTTAAGTACAGTATTTCTTTCTTATTTATTTAATCCTTTGGGTCCTTTGGAACATGCATGTCTCAGATATTTGAGAGGCATTCTGGAACCTGGATTTCAGATATTATCCTTTCCTCATCTTTTAGGCTAACAGGTCTGTTTTTGACTGTTATACTTTTCTGCAATCCAGGTTGATCTTTGTTTAGAAAATCACTCATTGCTTGACACAGGGGGTCCTACTTACTGTTTATTGGTACTATTTTGTGAAATAACCAGTTTCGACTTGTACCACTTGGATAGTTTGTTGTTTTGTTTGTTTTGCTGCACATTGGGGTGCTGGAGATCACACCCAGGGCCTCACAGCAGACAGTATCTAACTTTGCCTTAGTTTTTACTACCTGACAAATAGCATGTTTGCTACCTAGGAAATGACCTCCTGTGCAAATCAGTGCTTGATGGGAGGGAATGTTGGGAGGAAAGCTGAGGGTGGCTGAGAAGGAGTTTTCTTATCTCCTGTCTACTCTTTATGAGAATAGTAAGGAGGAGCCTGTTCCAGCTACTTTCCAGTTCACTGTAGTGATTATGCTTGAAGCATGTTTATGTTTTCATTCCTAGTGATATGGGCAAGGGTGCTTTTGGTAAACATAAGATGTGGGAAAAGTTTATCTTTGGGTTCCCCATTCCTCTTGCAGAAATCTTGCTCAACAGAACCTTCAAACTCTAGGCTTGCTATCTCTTTGGGCCATAATGTTCCCCTTTGCTCTTTCATCTAGACCACCCATTGCACTGAGCCAGCTCCCTAATGCTTTCCCACACCTCTGCTGCATAAACTAGCTCTGTACCTTGTTAGAAGACTGGCCAGTTCCCCCAACGAATCAGTTTGTGCCAAGCTGTTAATAACGGACAAAAAACAACCTAAAATATGCATCTCCAAGCAAGAACCATTTCCATTTTAATCTGCCTAGAGTCTTTGATGCTTTAATTCCAGGTTTCTCAATCTGGCCTGTGTTTAGAGAAAAATTCACAGGCTAAGCAAGGCATATTCTCCTGGAATTTCAAATTTACTTAACGATTTTTTTAAATCCCCCATTATTTTTATATTAAAACAAGTAGAGAAACATGTTACAGTAGAAATCAAAATTCTCCATATCTTAAAAATAAAACATGAGAAAACAATTTTTTTTTTTACTTTTGGTAAACTATTCTGGGTTAGGTCTTTTGATACCCTGGCATTCTTGGATGAAAACTTCTGAGAAGCAGTGGCCTCAGCTCAGCCTTTTTGGAGTCCAGTGGGGATTTTTTTTTCTTCTTTCTTTTTTTTTTTTTTTTTGCATTTCAGCACTTTTTTGATCACTTGCCCAGATATGGGATGTATTTAGTGGGCCAGTATGTGGGAAGAAATGCATTTTTCAGGCTTGAATATTTTTTTAATCTCTCTACAGAGTTGTGCTTGGATCTGTCTATGCCCAAGTGTCTTGGTTAGTGACTTAGAGATTCAATGATGACCTTTAGAAAAAAGATGACATGGAGCTGCTTTTGAGTTCTGCATTTTGAGCTAAGATGGAGCCCATCAGGTACTTCTCCATAAAGTATATTTCTAAAATTTTTGAAATATTAGAATAGATAAGTCAATGTCAAATTGAAGAATGAACTTCAAGGAACTTTAAAGATGGATTTAAATTTTAAATATGCACATTTGTTTTACTGTATAGCAAATTATATTCTTTAAAGAACGGCAAGAAGAAACTGAAAAATTAATAAATTTTTTTTTGTCTGAGGATTCCCTAGAGAGGAATTACTATGAATTTGGACAATAGCACAAATTATTCATCCTTTCTTGCTTTAATGCCTATTGTGTCTAGCTATGACTTCATAGCTCATGTGCTTTCTTTACAAAGGGCATTACATTAATAGTAAAGTAAAAACAAAGTCATTTCCTTTGATGAAAAATTTCCATTTGGACAGTTATTTTCAGCAAATAGCTTTCTATGAGCATTGATGGAAATACACCATCTTTTGCCAGAGATTGGGGGAATTGTATATTTGATGTTAATAGAAGGCTGGAGAGGAAGCATTTCTGTAGA
The DNA here is from genome assembly GCA_004024805.1 of Geosciurus inauris. Taxonomy (NCBI): domain Eukaryota; kingdom Metazoa; phylum Chordata; class Mammalia; order Rodentia; family Sciuridae; genus Geosciurus; species Geosciurus inauris. The sequence continues at coordinate 78,595 of PVHX01009105.1, forward strand.
GATAATGGGGCTTCTCCCCCACAGTGGCTCTCCTGTATCCCTGCTACTTCAAGGAATCTACTAGGAGGGATTTATTATTCCCATTTAAGGAACAGTCTGGGAAGACAATCCCTAAAACCATTT
>PVHX01009106.1:0-29246 GCA_004024805.1 Geosciurus inauris
GAGCACACATGTGCATGCGCTCCCCCACCCCCTAAAATGAGCAGCTTTCTACACTATTCCCTTCCACCACAATGTTCTGCCTTACTTCAGGCCCAGAGCAGTGCAATCAACAATGAACTGACCCTCTGCAACCGTGAACCAAATAAAGTTTTTCTTCTTTAAGTTGTTTTTGTCAGGTATTTTGATCACAGCAATGGACAGCTGACTAACACACTAGGTATTGCCCTGAGATAGTTTAAAGTTAATCTGTCTGAAGGAAAAAGCATCAGTAAACTAGGGGGGTTGGTATAAGATCTACTATAGATCAGACTCTCAGTTTCTTGGGCCTATACAGAATACTAGACTCAGGCTGACTCATTCAGTAGGCTCTACTCTGGGTCCTGGAATCTGGATTTGCAACAGACTAAGGTGATTCTGATGCTGATGACCTTAGGACCACATTTTTAAAGAAGTTTTTACGAATAGTTGTGATATATCACAAAAACTTCAGAGACCCCCCTATCTTACCAATTTCGGTTGCCTTTTGCAAACATTTCGTGTGCAAAATTAAACAAAAATATTTTGATGATAAAAATCACATAATAGCCCTGAGAAGCAATAATAAAAAGGAAATGTGGAGGGAGGTTGGGTGGAAGGCAGTTGCATAGGGTAGTAATATTATTTTGCAGGAAGAAGAATTGGTGAATGCCATTTATCTTGGTATTGTTATAAATATTGACTTGTTTCTTAGTCAAGGCAGGCAACAGATAATATTTTTTTCGATTACTGGGGGGAGGAGTGTGTGTATGTGATTATATTTAACACAACAATCACTTTATTAGTTCAAAAACTAAATGGACCACATTAGAGATTTAACTTTTTTGATGTGACTGTGACTTCCATTTAGTCAGAGCTCTCAGTAAGTGGTGTAGGGAATTGATGCAGTGTGACATAAAAAGCCAAGAGGCTGCATTGTGTCTTAAAATTAATCTGTAACAATCATGTTTTTTTGTGCGTGGGGGGAAGGTACCAGGGATTGAACCCAGGGGCACTTAACCACTAAGTCACATCCTCAGCCCTGTTTTGTATTTTATTTAGAGACAGGAGTCCCTCTGAGTTGCTTAGGGCCTTGTTAATTTGCTGAGGTTGTCTTTGAACTGCCTCAGCCTCCTTAGCCACTGGGATTACAGGCACCACCAGTGCAGTGCACTGGCCATATGTTTGTTTTATTCAAAAAATACTTTCACAAAGAGGCATGCCATTAGCATTGCTAATTCTAAGAGAAAAAAGTATAATCTTTTATTCTGGTTGAATTCTTTGGAACTAGAAGAATTAAGTCATAGCTATTATGTTAATGGTCACGAGTTTGATAGTAGAGGGAAAAATCTGCCTCCAAGACAAATGGTGTACAACTTTATGTGAATATAACTGGCTTTCTACAATACATAATCTAACACATGTAATCCCTATAAATGCCTTTCATGGTATAAAGTTTATAAGCCAATAATCTTAGACCATTAGAAAAACTCTCCGGGCTGCAGTTGTGGCTCAGTGGTAGAGCGCTTGCCTAGCAGGTATGAGGCACTAGGTTTGATCCTTAGCACGTGAAAAAATAAAATAAAGATACTAAAAAAGAAAAAGGCTGCAGGTGTGGCTCAGTGGGTAAATGTCCCTGGGTTTAATCCCTGGTACCAAAAATTTTAAAAATAAATAAATAAAATGATTTTTTAAAAACTCTCAATATTTTGGAAAAACTCTTTGCCCCTTTTAACTAAACAGATTTAAACAGCAATTTAACTTTATGGTGACAGGATATAGAATAAGTATAGACCTAATTTAAATGCCAGGAAACTGATGTGTAAATACATGTTGTTATGGTTTGAACATGAGGTGTGTCCCCCCAAAGCTCACATGTGAGATAACAAAAGAATGTTCAGAGATGAAATGATTAGGTTATGGAGCCTTGACCTGCTCAGTGGATTAATCCTCTGGTATGGATTAGCTGAGTGGTAACTATAGGCAGGTAGAATGTGGCTAGAGGAAGTAGGTCACTGATGGTGTACCTTTACAGTTTATATTTTGTCCCTGATGAGTGGAGATCTCTATCTGCTTCCTGGCAACCATGACCTGAGTTTCTTTCCTCCTCCATGCCCTTCTACCATGATGTTCCACCACACCTTAGGCCTAGAGCTAGGGAGTCATTTAACCATGCACTGAACCTCTGAAATGTGAGCCAAAATAAACTTTTCCTCCTCAGGTTGTTCTTGTCCCGTGTTTTGGTCACAGCAATGAAAAAGCTGACTATAACACATGGTCTTTTTTAGTAGTCTAAACTAGTGGTTCTCAAAAGTGTGGCTCAGGAATACTTGGATATCTTTTTCAGGAGCCTGTAAGGTCAAAACTATCATTATAATAATACTGTTTGGTTTTTTTTTTTTTAATTTTTTTTAGTTGTAGATGGACACAATGTCTTTATTTTATTGCTTTGTATGTGGTGCTGAGGATCGAACCCAGGGCCTCACGCATGCGAGGCAAGCGCTCTACTGCTGAGCTACAATCCCAGGCCCCTGTTTGGTTTTTTGTACCAAGGATTGAAACCAGGGGTGCCTAACCATTGAGCCACATCCTCAGACCTTTGTATTTTGAGATAAGGTCTTGCTAAGTTTCTTAGGGTCTTACTAGGTTGCTGAGGTTGGTCTCAAACTTCCAATCCTCCTTTCTCAGCCTTCCTAGTCACTGGAATTACAGGCATGCATCACTGTGCCCAACACATTTTCTTATTTCCACAAGAGGAAAGTACCTGGGCTAAAGAAGAGCATGCTTTTTTTTTTTTTTTTTTTGAGTGCCTACTTTATTCTGAATACTATTAAGGTTTCTTTGTTCCTAAACTGAGTTTAGATCACTTGAGAGATAGAGGTAAAACTGTTGGCATCCTTATTGAAAAACACATCTGTATTGGAGGAATTTGCTAATGAGCAGCCAAATGGCCAACCTGCCCCTAAAAGGAATTTACCCCATCTAAAACAAAACTTCAGGCCTGCTACTGGACTGAGAACTGATAAGAGAGTACTCCCCAGGAGACAGCAGTGGCATTTTACAAATGAGGAGATGGGATGTTACCTCTAAAATTTGATAAATATATTACTTTTAGCCTCTCAAGAAACATTTATGAAGTCAAACAATAAACATCATTCCTAATAAAATAAAATCATCTTTAGAGAAGCTGACCCTCTCCTGTCCTTTGAATGTGGAAGAACAGCAAAGTGCAAAACTTCTCTAGGTGATCTTGAGCTAGACAGCTTGTAGAACTTAACATGTAAGAGGACTTAAAATATCATCTCTATTCTGCCAACACCCACATTTTCTATTTTTGGCCCTGATCTTTCTTAATCTGACATGCTTATCAGATTGCATCTGTCAGACTGCCCTTTGCACTTGAGGGTTAGTTACCATTGCTAAAAAAGAATTGTTGTTTCCTGCCCAAAACTCATATGCTCACTACCACTTAATCTCATCTTCTTCATGTCAGAAAATGGCCAAAGACCAAGGAAAACCTCTGATTCCTCTCCTTTCCTCATGTCCCATACTCAATCTGATAACAAGTCCTGTCAACATCTTGAAAAATCAGCCCTGAATGCAACCACTATCACCACCCTGATCCAATCCATAGTCGTATGTCTCCAAAAGCATAGCAGGGGCCTTCTGGTGGTCCCCAGCTTTCACTTTTGCCGTCCTCTCCCTTGTGTTTACTTTGCACAACAACCTAAGTGACTTTTACAAGCCTTATGTTACAGAGGTCACTTGTTCAAAACTCACCCAAAGTTGCAGCCCACATTTAGGATAAATTCCCTATGCTTCCTGGTGCTACATGAACAGTCCCAGAATACCTTTCAACCTATCTCCTCTACTCACCCTGGTCTTCTTCCATGCAGCCACCATGGCTTTGCTTTTCTTCCTCTTCTGGGACATACCAACTTGGTTTCCATCTCAGAAACATGGCACATGCTGTTTCCTCTGCCAGGGTGTCTTTCTCTGTCTTTATTTAGACGATGATTTGTCAGAAACCATTCTGTCTAAATAGCATTCCTTAACACTCTATAACCCTTTCCAGATTTATTTATCACTCTCTAATGAATGCTGAGCTCCTTGAAAGCAGGGATCATATGTGTTTTTTCACTGTTTTATCCTCATTCCCTAGAACAGTATCTGGCACAAATTAGGCACTCAGAAAATATTGGCTGCCTGATCAACACTGGGACATGGCATATACTTTTCTAGAAGTAGTGGTGGATTTTACTTTATTCTCTTAGACCAGTTGTCATGCTCTTGAGCGATGGCCCACAAACTTAATCGGCTGCTGTAGAATATTTGTTAGAAATGGAAGAACAACAACATCTCTATTAATTAGAGAAATGCAATCAAAACTACTCTAAGATTTCATCTCATACCAGTCAGAATGGCAATTATCAAGAATACAAACAACAATAAGTGTTGTCGAGGATGTGAGGAAAAGGCACACTCATCCATTGCTGGTGGGACTGCAAATTGGTGCAACCAATCTGTAAAGCAGTATGGAGATTCCTTAGAAAACTTGGAATGGAATCACCTTTTGACCCAGCTATCCCATTCCTCGGTCTATACATAAAGGACTTAAAAACAGCATGCTACATTGAAGTGAAATAGCCACTTCAATGTCTTTTTTGTTTTTTGGGGTTTTTTGTTTTTGTTTTTGTTTTTGCTTTTTTTTGGTACCGGGGATTGAACTCAGGGGCACCTGACCACATCCCCAGGAACCCCATCCCCAGCCCTATTTTGTTTCAATGTTTATAGCAGCTCAACTCACAATAGTTAAACTGTGGAAACAACCTACATGCCCTTCAACATATGAATGGATAAAGAAACTGTGGTATATATATACATGATGGAATATTACTCAGCAATAAAAGAGAATAAAATTATGGCATTTTCAGGTAAATGGATGGAGTTGGAGAGTATCATGCTAAGCAAAGTAAGCCAATCCCAAAAAACCAAAGGTTGATGTTCTCTCTGATAAGTGGATGCCGATCTGAAATGAGGGGGTGGTATGGGAAGAATGGGGGAGCTTTGATTGGGCAAAGGGAAGGGCAGAGAAGGAAGGGGGTATGGAGGCAGGAAAGATGTTGGAATGAGATGGACATCATTACCCTAGATACATGTATGACTACACACATGGTGTGACTCTGGATTATGTACAGAGAAATGAAAAGGTGTGCTCTGTTTGTGTACAATGAATCAAAATGCATTATGCTGTCATATATACCTAATTAGAATGAATAAATGAATAAATAAATAAATAAAAATTTTTAAAAGAAATGGAAGAAGAAAATTATAAGCTACATTTTGCTCAGTGTTTACAATAAATATTAGAGGACATTCTTCTCTTTTCCTTTGGATACCTATGTAAGAGGAAGAAACACTAATTTATTCTTTATTTAGCCATTCAACATTATTTATAAATACATACTTTATTTTAGGCAATGTTCTGTGTGTTCATCAGTAAAGCAATGAATAAAACCCCTGCCTCAAGGAGTTTAGATTTTAGCCAGGTGCATTGGCACATACCTGTAATCCCAGCACTTTGAGACAAGAGAATCATGAGTTCATGATTCAAAACCAGCCTCAGCAACAGTGAGGCATTAAACAACTCAGTGAGACCCTGTCTCTAAATAAAACACAAAATAGGGGTGGAGATATGGCTCAGTGGTCGAGTACCCCTGAGTTCAATCCCAAGTACAAAAAAAAAGTTTAGATTTTATTGGGTACAACGAGATAAACAAATTTTAAAAGTAGATACATGTGTCAGATAGTGATAAATGATTACATATATGGAGAAAAATAAGGGAGTAGGACAGGGGGATAGGAATTGTGTGAGGGGGGATTCATTGCTGCCTAAAAAACTATTTGAGGATTATTACCCAAGGCATAGCACAAAATTGGTCCTGATGGTTTAACCTGGTGGTGGCTTAACTTGGTGAGGATGTATATTGGTCAGCTTTCTGTTACTATAACAAACATCTGAGATAATCATCTGAGAAAAGGTTTATTTTGGCTCACAATTTTAGAGTTCCAGAAAGATCCATTGCTTTTGGGTTGCTAGTGGGTGGTGTCATATGGTAAGGGTGGGGAAATCATTGTGGAGCACAATTGCTCACATCATGTCTAGGAAGCAAAAGAAAAGAGGGCATGAGGGTCCCAAAATTCCCTTCACAGGCATGTGTTCAGTGACCTAAAGACTTCCCACTAAGCTCCACCTCTTAAACGTACTACCACCTCCCAATAACGCCACTTTGGGAACCAAATCTCAATACCTGGGTCTTGGGTGACATTCCAGATTCAAACTGTAGCAAAAATCCCTGAGGGTGGAAGGAGAGGGAGGTCAAGGATTTTGCTAAAAGCACTCAAGAGTTCTGGGGGCTCCTGTCAATAGTGATGTGAGGCCCAGGGAAGGAATTTTCTTGGACAGAGATCTCCAAGTTTTCTCTTCAGTCTTCCACTTGGAGATGTAGAGGCCAAAAGACAGGCAGTGTTACTTAAATGTTCAGCCTTAAAAACAGAAGACTTGGACAGGTATGGTGGCGCATACCTGTAATCCCAGGGGGCTGGGGAGCAGGGCGTTGAGGCAGGAGGATTGCAAGTTCAAAGCCAGCCTCAGCAACTTAGCAAGGCCCTAAGCAACTCAGTGAAAATGTCTTTAAATAAAACATATAAAACAGGTCTGGGGTTGTAGCTCAGTGGTTAAGTGCCCCTGGGTTTAATCCCTGGTACCAAAATAAAACACACATGTGCATATGTGGGCACACACACACACACACACACCAAAAACAAAAAACAAAACCCCAAGAAACTCAAAATCAGTGAGTTTTCTAATTCAAAGAAGAATTAGCCAGGCGCAATAGCCCATGGCTGTAATTTCAGTGGCTCAGGAAGCTCAGCCAGGAGGATAACAAGTTCAAAGCCAGGCTCAGTCTTAGCGAGACCCTATCTCAAAATAAAAAATAAAAAGGACTGGGGATGTGGCTAAGTTGTTAAACATCCATGGTTCAATCCTGGGTACCAAAACAAAATAAACAAAAACCAAACAAAAACAAAACCGAAGACTTGGGTTCCAATTCTGCTTCTCATGCTTTTAGTCATTTGATGTTTCTAAGCCTTAATGTCTATCTGTAAAATGGTATTCATCCTCTCTGCCCTTCAGATTATTTTGAAAACTTTGAAATGTATTATGACTTACATACTAAGTACTTTTTATTTTTTTATTTTTCAGATAATGCCATATTTGGATAAAGTGCATCTCTAGAGACATACAAATACATTCTCTTTGATCTTTCTTCAATGTCTACCTGAATTATTTAGGAATTAATTATAAAATAAGCTAAACAGAATTATTAGCTAGATCACCCAAAATTTTTTGAGTCACATGAAACATGCCACATCTTCACACATTCTATTCCATCATTTAGACTTAAATATTTTGAACAGAGAATCTGAGTTATTACTTTCAAAGATGAATGAGCTGAAGTTTATAGCAATCTCCTCTTTACTAATCTAAAAAGTTTAAATATTAGTCTACATTTGTTTCTATAAATCAGAGAAATATGTTGACTAATGCCACTGGTCAAGTTGAATGTTAAACTTGCTCAAAGTTAACATTTGTTTGTACTTGCTAATTACCTTAACTGTCAGACCTATGGATTTGGTGATTTGAATACATGCATACTTGAGAAGTAAAATAAGATGCCACTGGTTCAAGTTTTTGTTATATTTCATTGCTCATCCTTAAAGTGAGAACTCCTTAGAATCATCTTGTGGCCAAATCCTATTTGGCTGCTGTCACCTTTGTCTTTTTGCTTCTTGGATAGCAGTATTTCAGATTTTAACTTGGCTTACATTGCTTTTTGTAGTTAAGGGCCTATTCCAAATGGCAAGCAGAGTGCTGACTGGCCTGGAACCCAGACTCTTCTTGGCATTGTTTACATGGTTTCTCTCTGCCTCCACAGAAAACTCAGATTCACAGAAAGTGAAAATATTCTGATCTAGGAAGGGATGTGGCTTAGTCAGCTGGCCTACAACCCTGCCTCAGCTTAGACTTCACTGAGGCACAGTGTGCATAAAACTATGAAGTATGTAAAAAGTTAGCCAGACCTAGATCTAATTTTTGTTTCCTGAAAGACAAATACCTAGTTTCAAAAACCATGAAGGGTTGATTTGCCAATTTCATGGGTGCTGGCAGAAGAAATGAGACTCCTGGTTCAGAGCCAAGAACTTACAGAAGACAGGCAGCAGCACAAGCCTCATGTTGGAGTTGGTCCCCCACTGCCTTGAGATCCTTGGACCAACAGGGAGCTGTCCAGGTAGACACACACACACACACACACACACACACAGATTTTGCCACACAGTGAAAGATTCCTGAACTTAAGAAACCTGACCTTTGCCTAGAAGGAGATATTATCTACCAGAACCTGCCCTCTGCTCCAGAGGGAGACCATATGTCTACCTTCCAAAAAGATAGTCAGGAACAGGGCTATCAGTGCCTGTGCTCCCCAGGTGTACTGGAACAGGAGAGAACCATGGAAAATCATCTCCTAACACTTACAGAAGCTCAAATAAAGATTATCAAATAGAGTATTATTGTTTGGCTCAATCTAAGATGGATCAGAGGAGATAAGCAAATCTGGTTATACACAATACAATAACCATCCTCCCTACTCTCATTTCTCTATGACCCTATCCTGTCTCACTATGTACCTCTAGCTTTATAGAACTGCTAGTGGTTCTCTGAACTCAGCTTATTTTCCTACCTCTCCTTCAACCAACTTCAACTTGTGCGAGATTTAATTTAAATACCACCTCCTTCAGGCTGCCTTGCCTCATCCTATCCCCACCATTACACATTTCTATTCTGTCCTCCTCTGTGCATCTACAAGAGTTTCAAGCTAAAATCAGAAACTCAAAAGTCACAAAATAACATATATTTTGGATTCTGACCTTACTTGAAATGGCAGGAAGTCAAGCCATGCTCTCCCCACCTCCCAGTAGTGTTTCATACCTGTCCTGCAAGGTACTTGTGTTTCTTCAGTAAACACTTGTGAAAACTCCTTCTTTTTCAGCCCTGGCTTCCTGCAGAGCTGCCTGCAGGAGAATGCCCCAATCAATCCCACCAATGCCACAACAATGGGCCATACTGAAATATCTTCTGAAGTACCAGGGATGCCCAGAAAAGACCAGCTGGGTCCACCATTGTAGCTACAGCCACTGAAAGCCAATGCTTCTTCCATAAGTGGTTCCTGGAATGTGTCCAAAGGGACAACCAGGCAGAATCCAGAAGCCAAGCCGCAATAGCCAGCCCACAACTGTTTAAACAAGGCTTTCTGAACAAGAAGGACATATGAAGGCTGGATTGTGACAATATGGGATGAAGTGGTGTGGGTGGGCAGGTCAAGAAACTTAGGTGTAAAACTCTTGCCCACGTCTGCATTTTTCTGTCATTCTAGAGTGATGGGTGGGTGAAGTGGTCCACTTACCATTCTAGAGGAAGAACAGAGGCAAGAAAATCTGCATGTTTCCCTTGGAGATTTTAATGAAAAAATCTCTTGTATACTATGCTCCCTTTGTACTACAGGCCCCTCTTCCTCATCCATGCTGGCTGATCACCCCTGGAATTTATACTTACTATGTTTTCACTGTCTTCCAATAATGCTATCAAACTTTTAAGGCATTAATAAATTAATCCACTGATGAGGTCAGAGCCCTGGCAATTCAATCACTTCCTGAGAGCCCCACCTTTGAACACTGCTACATTGGGACCAAAGCCTTCAACACAGGAGACTTTGTGGGACATTCCAGATCCAAACCATAGCATTCACAAACCCAGAAGGTCTTTCTACCTCCTTCCCCCTTTCCACCCACAAAATGGATATAAATTCCTCTTTACAATGCTTGCTTATCAGCTCAGAGACAGAGGCACCAATGAGCCAACTTTCTGCCCATAAATTTACCTTCTTAGTTTTCTTTCATTGAAGCCTGGGATTGTTTTCATTTGTCTTGTCACTTCTCTAAAATTTATTATTCTTTGTGGAAATACTACTTAAGGAAGACTTTTAAGCCACTACCTTGAGTGACTTTTTTCCACATGATGTGCATTAATAAACTTGATTACTTTTATTTTATTAATATGTCTTCTATACAGGAGTCTGTGTTGAACCCACGATGCAAAGAAAGGACCACCGACTCCAATTTTAAATCAAATTAAGCAAGCTTATATTGTGCACACAAATTAGCTATACAGAGGCTGTCCCCTTCAAAAAGTGAGGGCAGCTGGGCTGGGATTGTAGCTCAGTGGTAGAGTGCTTGCCTTGCATGCGTGAGGCACTGGGTTTGATCCTCAGTACCACATAAAAATAAATAAAGATATTTGTGTTCATCTATAACTAAAAAAAATATTTAAAAAAAAGTGAGTGCAGCAGCTTTGTCCAGGAGCAGAGAGGTTTTTATAACACAGAAAATTATAAAGGTAGGTATCTTAGGAATTTATAACCATCAGGGTTCTGGCAAATGTAATACAGAAGCAGATAGCAAATCAAAGATTTACATAGCTTAACATCTTTAGATAAGGGAGTAAACTCAGGTTCCAGCATGGGGGCGCCGCTGAGATTTTAAAGAGGGCAGCAGTTACCTAATCAGGGCCAAACATGGTCCAAGCAAGTAAAACAAAAAATAAACCTTTATGACCTCTTGTCGAAATGGCTTTCAATCTTAAGATAGAATTAGGCTGGGTTCATCATGTCTCACAAACTTATGAGAGTTGAAGAAAATTTTATTTTCTACTTCTTACTCTTCATGTTTCTAGATAACCAATATTTTTTCCTTATGATAAAAAATAAGTTTCTCTTTACTACCAATTGCTGAAAATCCCTAAAAACTGCACTTTTATAGCTTAAGGAAGATATAATTATCAGACATATATGATTTGAATAACAAAATTCATTGACTGGCTTTTAAAATATTATAAATATTGTTACTTATACTAGATAGTCCATAAAGGTTGTGTTGGAGGTCACTGAGAACATTATTCTGTGAGGTTTTTCAAAGGTTAGGGTAGATATTTTACTTCAGATAAAATAATTTTTATTTTCTTCTCTCAGAGGCATTGGGGTATATTGAGTGGACTTTATTTATTTTTGGTACCAGGGATTATTGAACTCAGGAGTACTTGACCACTGAGCCACATCCCCATCCCTATTTTGTGTTTTATTTAGAGACAGGGTCTCACTGAGTTGCTTAGCGCCTTGCTGTTGCTGAGGCTGGGTTTGAACTCATGATTCTCCTGCCTCAGCCTCCCTAAGTGCTGGGATTACAGGTGTGTGCCACTGCGCCTGGCTTTGGGTGGATTTTAAATAGCCCACCACATTTGTAACCTAAAAATGCCTCCATTGAGTAACTTGGGCATAGCTATAAAACATTCCTCCATCTTCTACCTGTCTTTAGTTTTATTTTTTAACCTCCAATTCTCTTCCTTTCCCCCTGTTTCCAGAAGTCCTAATTATTAGTCCTTGTGTGAGCCCTTGTATAATCAGCAGAGGTTGTGAAGGGTCAACATTATGTTAGGGCAGCAATGACTTCTACACATTCCCAATCAGTGTCAAATAAAGCACAATGAAGAATTCCTCTAGGGGCTGGGGCTGTAGCTCAGTGGTACAGCACTTGCTTAGCATGTGTGAGGCACTGGGTTTGAGCCTCAGCACCACATAGAAATAATAAATGAATAAAATAAAAATCCATCAACAACTAAAAAAATATATAGTTTAAAAAAAAAAAAAAAAGAATTCCTCTATGTGTAGTAGAGAATAGATGAGGCAAGACACCCAAGACAGCAGGAAGTTATTTTGTTTGACTGCAGCCAGGTTTAGAGGGTAAAGCTTTCGCTGTAATTAATTAATCCCCCTGAACCCTGAGTTCAGGTAATTTCAGAACTTTATATCCAGCATGTAAGGGGAAGGGCTCAGAAGTTCACACTCTGCAGAAGTTCACACAAAAGAAGCTTTTTCTTTCACTGTTTTGGGCAAGTTAACCCTTTAAGGATGGACGGCACCTGAGTGTTATGCTCAAATCATGAAGTTCCCAAAGACCACCAGGGAGGGAGACCGAGGCACATATGTAAAAGCAAAGAGCCTTTATTCTGGCTTAAGCTGGGTCTCTCGGACTTCACCAATGCAGCGGGTTCATGCAGAGAACCCAGAACAATAGCTGAGCAGGGTTTTTACCGGGGAAAGGGACAGGGTGGTCACGGTGGACATGATATATGCACAGCATCATTACAGAAGCACCAATTACAATCATATAGCACCTATAGTGACAATATTGACCATTCAGAATCTGCGGGGTGTTCATAACATTTGGCTGGACCCAATCATGACCTTTGAGAATCTTTTGAAATTGACCAACTACAGGTGAGTTTAAAGGGCCCATGTGGGGTTTGGGCAAGCGGTGAGTGATTGGCTAGTTTATACAAAGTAACTGTCTATATTCTCCTAGATCCTGACTCAGACCTGAGGAATGCCAGGTGTATAGTTTTTAACCTCTTTTGATTTGGCTGCTCTGAGGGTGATCTGAGAGTGGCTTTAGCCTTGAGCAATGTGTGGCTTTTTCCTGGGATCTAAACTCAAGCCTACTAGTCTTTCTGGAGGGTTTGAAGCCTGTCATGGAGTTTATTTAGCTCGGGTCTTTCACTGAGAAGGGGAGAACTTCTCTCCTTTCTTTCCTCCCCCTGCCAGCTGTTACCATGGAGCCCAATTAGTAACATCTTCTCTTCTCTTTGAAATGTAAACATCTCTGAAGCTCAGGCTCAAGGCCAGAGGCCTGGTTAAAGGATTTGTCTTTCTTATTACACTTTGTATTTGCAAACACACTTTCACAAAATATTATATATATTACTCATACTAAATAGTCCATAAATGTTTGCGAAAAGGGGGCATTCAGCACCTGGAGTGCTGCTGTCTTTCAGGCCACTGGCCAAGTAAGATGGAGCAACAGGAAATAGGAAGTTTAACTACATTGAACTCTTATAGAGACTCTTTTGTTGGTAGTCCTAAGATCAATTATGGTGAAGATTTCTGGAGAAGCTTAATTAAGATTTTCTGTGGAGGAGGGGGAGTGCCACTATATATGTAGTAGCTATATTAGAGTTCTTTAAAGAAACAGAACCAATCGTGTGTGTGTTTCTATGTATGTGTGTGTGTGTGTGTGTGTAGTTATTTTAAGGAATGACTCACATAATTATGGAGGCTGGTAAGCTCCAAGGTCCGGAGACAAAATATTGCAGTTTCAGTGCAAAGGTAGTCTGCAGGAAGAATTCCTTTTTGCTTGGGCAGGTCATTCTTTTTTCTGTGAAGGTTGATGTTGAAGAATTGATTAAGTGAATCCCATCTACATTATGGGAAATAATCTGCTTTATTCAGAGTCTATTGATTTAAATGTTAATCTAATTTAAAACATTTCTTCACCATATACATTTAGAATAATGTTTAAATATCTGAGTACTGTGGCCTAGCCAAAATTAACCACCACAGATGCTGTCCTCTAAAGTAACCAGCTTACTGGGATTCTCTGGCATTTAGAAGACCCAGGCCTATGTGCATGATTCCATTTCCCAATCACCAAATTCCACTAGAGTGGACATGGTGAATTCTGGCCACATGGACTCTAGAACCAGGTAGGAGATGAGGGGACCGGGTATGAAACCCATTGTCCTTTGCTTTAGCTGTGACTTGGTAAATCCATCAGGAAGCGTTGGTAGGCTCCTAGAGACATTTAGTAAAGAACAAGGCTGACTGGTACTCTGGAGGAATTGGAAGAAATTTGCTATCCATTTTCATTAAGAATTTTAAATATTTCAATGATAGCTTTCAGACTTTTTAACTTAGATTAATAATAAATGCTTCCAATGGGCCCAAGATTAGAGTTAGCATATTCAAATGGTATTTGTATAAGAGTCTTTCTATAGAAAGCTGCTGATTTCAGAAGACCTCTGTTAAAATGGATTTAACCTGACCACATATGTTCACCAGTCCAGTAAATGTATGTTTGGTGATAGTATTGTATTGACAAACTTTCTTATGTTGGTGAGGGTGGCCATGTGAGACACTCCAAGTCCGGAGATGAACTTTGGGAAATAGCGTGAGTGGAGAGCTCCTGAGAACTTTGGGGATCAGGGAGAATTTCCCTTAGGACTCATTTTATATAGGTTTTTGGGATACAATTTTACAGGCTTGATCCTTTGTCTGATTCCAAAGTGTCTATTCTTTCCGGCCAAATTAATTTCTGACATTCCTTCTGAGTTCCCAATAAGAGTTCTTTCAAATAAAAGGACTATTATACAGGCAATGAATTGTGGCTACTAATGAATTGTTAGTCATAACCACCCCTCAGGGTTAATGGTTCAAGACCATCTCTGGGGTGGTGGCTAAGCAGTTCCTGGCAAATCCAATGTGCTTATTCTATATCCTGACATTTTTAAAAATCAGAGCATTACTCTCTAAAATACTAAAAAGTGGCAAAAATGGAAAGAAGCTACAAAATAAACACAAAAGGTGGGGATAAAAGGAGAGGAAGATAAGTTCTGGACTGGGAGATGGCATTGTTTTGTGGACCCAAAAGCATGCAGAGTTCTTAGTTTCAAGACATAGAAATCGACAAATTTCAGCTGAAAGGAATTTACTATATATATTGGGTAGCTCACAATCTCTAAGAAGCCTAGAAAACCAAGTTTGAAGACTATGGAGCTAGAAATAGTAAATACAGGCCACAAGGCTGATCCCTGAAGACTCAGTGCTGTGGGACGCTGGATACTGCTACTAGGATCAATTATACCACTGCCTCTGATGAGTGCTGCCCCTACTTTCCACACTGGCCCAGACCCCACACAGTTCATTTCTTTACATTCCTAGCTTCTGATTTGAAACCTGGGGTGGTATCACCGATTAGTGTAACTTCAGTTGTGTATTTGTTATAATAAAAGCTGGGAAATCAAGTGTTTGGCATTTTCAGTTTCATACAGCAGTAGATAGGCTCTGCCTCATAAAATGAGGGTATCCTTAAATATAGGAAAAGTGAACCAAAAAGATGAAAAATGTTTATTGCCTTGTACCCTTTGGGCTTCCCCTGAAATCAACACACATCCTTCTAGCCATAAGAATGTCTTTAAGCAAGGCATACACCTGTCATCCTAGTGACTCAGGAGGCTGAGGCAGGATGATTGCAAGTTAGAAGGCCTCCTGGGTAACTTTGTGAGACACTGTCTCAGAATAAAAAATGTAAAGAGCTGGGGATGGAGATTGGTGGTAAAGTGCCCTGAGGTTCAATCCCCAATACCAAAAAAAAAGTCTTTAAAAATCTTTCCATAAAGCCAGGCATGGTGGCGCATGCCTATAATCCCAGCACTTTGGGAGGCTGAGACAGGAGAATTGCAAGTTCAAAGCCAGCCTCAGCAATGGCGAGGCAATAAGCAACTCAGTGAGACTCTCTACATAAAACACAAAATAGTGCTGGGGATGTGGCTCAGTGGTCAAGTCCTCCTGAGTTCAATCCCCAGTACCAAATAATAATAATAATAATAAAATGTTTTCATAAGTTTGATTATCATCTATTATGGACTTCCACTGTCTCATTCTTTAAATTAATTGGAATTCTGATGCCTTGGAGACCTATTCAGACTATATAACCAGTCCTAAAGCTTTCTCTCTTCCATTCTTTCTTCCTTCACCTCCCTGAGGATCTCTTGATGACACTGTGTCAGGGTACCAATCTTCTCATTAAACAGGGTTCTTTTTTTTTTTTTGGTACTAGGGATTGAACCCTGGGGTACTTTACCACTGAGCTACAGCCCCAGCTCCTTTTGCTTTTTCTTTTGAGACAGGGTCTAAGTTGCTTAGGGCCTTGCTAAATTGCTGGGGCTGGCCTTGAACTTGTGGTCCTACTGTCTCAGCCTCATTAGCTGCTGGGATTGTAAGTATGTGCCACCACACCTAACTTCAATCAGGATCCTTAAAGAAGCAAACAACAGAAACTAAATATGACTGTTTTAAGAGAAAAGGAATTTAATGAAGGATATTGGATTGTTCTTAAATTCTGCAGGAGGGATGAAAATACAAACTCATGCCACTAAACTAGAACCATAAAGAATCCACTGCCACATTCACTGAGCCTAGACCAGGCAGCTAACACTGCCAACCTTCCCAAGATGGACTCTGCCATGCTGCCCGCCCTCATTCATATGGACTAATCTTGGTTCTGGCTTCTGGAAAGTGATTGCCCACGATTTTTAACTTCAAAAATGGGAAGCAGGTTCTGTTTAATAAGGTGAGGGATTCTCTAAAGAAGAGGATTCCTATGTGAGATGTACCAGAAAAGACTATTTAATGTTCATTTTTTCCCTCAGTTATTTCTTTTTTTTTTTTTAACTTTTAAACCTTTATTTTATTTATTTATGTATTTTGTATGTGGTGCTGAGGATCGAACCCAGTGCCTCATGCATGCAAGGCAAGTGCTCTACCACTGAGCCACAACCCCAGCCCTCCCTCAGTTATTTCTTATCCACTCACAAACCAACTCCCCACCCGGCCAGCATCCATAGTTCTTGATTTATAATACTCTAAGGGTGACTTTTGAAGGTATCTCTTAAGCCAGTGGAGATATGGAGCTGGGAAGCATTGTGACATTTGGAAAAGAGGGTGAGGATGGAAGTTATGGGATTATAATTCTAAATATATCACATATTAGTTGTAAGAATTGTATTATACAATTTATTTACATTACTTGATCCTCAAAAGTAATCTATGGAAAAGTCCTGTATGTGTGATTTTTAGGCTCAACACTCCCTGCTCTTAGGGCCAAAAACAGCTTTCAATGTTCACTATAGTAAACTATTGAACTGGGAAATAAGTTATTTGTACCAATTTTAATACCTAAGGTATAATTACTACTCAGACTATTCACAAATTACAAAATAAGTCAAGTTATTTTTAGAGATCTGCTTGTTTTAGAAATAGGCAAAGAGAAAGGGGTTGGGAGGGTCACTAGGATATTTCTGCTTGGAGCCCCATGTTTAAACTTATAGCAAGATTGTTCCCGAATTATCTCATTTCTTTATGTTTTATCCTTTTGATCACTATAGCATAAACTTTGTCACAATTTAAAAAGGACTTTAAAATTTACTTACGCTTGAAAAGCTAAGGTCTAACAAGCATAGAACTGTCTCCAGAAATTACTAAGATCCTGTGATGAGATGTCAATTCACATTTGCTGCTTTGAAATATTCAGTCAAAAGCACAAAAGGGAAAGAAAAGGCAAAGGCACCTCTGAAGTATGAATGCAGCTCAACCATAGAAGAAAGGGAGTGTTCTTTATGTTTTGTTCAGAAGGTGGGATCTGGGAGAGGGGAAGGAAACATGTAACAGCAAAGTAAGGACTATGATAGGAGAGGAGTGAGCAAGAGAGACAGCAGCAGCAAAGTGCATGATAATGAAAGAGCTGATATTAATTTCTTCTTATACAAATGATACAATCTCATCTCATTATTACAAAAAAAAAAAGATACGAGCTAGAATTAAAACCATTTCTTTCAATAAGGAAAGTCACTATATGCTGGGGGTAGGGAGACATTTTGCCTTTCAGCTGAGGAGGGGAAGACATGCAAAAGAATTTGTTTTTCCAGACAAAGAGAATTTATTTCTATTTTCAGAATGGTTCTCTGAATGGCATCTAGGACATTTGTAGACGAAGGGATAAAAATATGTATCTCAAAAAAGGGTGAATAGGCATATAGTATCTAATAAACATTCCAAAGAACAGGTTGAAAGAGGAAATATTTGACTCCTCAACTGTGGTTAGACTCACTGCCTCCATTCTCTTAAAAAATTATTTGAGGGCTGGGTTTGTAGCTCAGTGGTGAAGCACTGACCTTGCATGTGTGAGGTACTGAGTTTGATCCTCACCACCACATAAAAATGTGGCTCAGTGGTTAAGTGTGCCTGGGTTCAATCCCCAGTACAAAAAAGTAAAAACAAAAAATTTGGTTTGTCCTCTAAAGGATTACAATCTCTAAGGGTGTAAAACATACACAAGGCAACTATACTAAAAAGGAATACAAATTGGGTGTGGTGCATACCTGTAATTCCAGTTACTCTGGAGGCTGAGGCAGGAGGATTGCTGGCTCAACTTGGTGAGACCCTATCTCCAAAAAAGTAAAAAGAGGGCTGAGGATATAGCTCAATGGTACAGCACTTGTCCAGCATGCATGAGGACCTGAGTTCAATCCCCAGTACTGAAAAAATAAACAAACAAAGGAATGTTTCATTTGACTGGTTGATAACATTTTTCTTCATTATTATAGCATTTCTCACATTGCTTTGAAATGACTTGCTCATTTGGCTATCTCTTTTATTAAAGCATGAACTGAGGACAAGGAACCTGTCATTCCTATTTGTAACCTAGGGACATTACCTAGTGGCCACCTATAGGAAGAGCCCAATAACTTTATGGAATATATGAAACAAAGGAATGAATAAAAGAAAATTACTAAACAATATGGAAATGGGAATCATGCCTGGCTGGAGTGATTGAACAGATTATTTACATTGGACATTAAGATGAGAGTTTGACAAAATGAATGTGGGCAGGAGGAGGGAGGAAATAGGGAAAAGAAAGTTGAGAGCTCTGAAGTCTGGTTTTACTATAACCGCCTGTTAAATGTAGAAAGTTTGTCTATAATAATGCCGATGGGTAGTTAGTTACATACTTCATTGCTACCATTTGAATCTTTTTTTTTTTTTTTTTTGGTAGCAGGGATTGAACCTAGGGGTGCTTAACCACTGAGCCACATTTCCAGCCCTTTTTTTTTATTTTGAGACAGAATCTTGCTAAGTTCCCCAGGACCTTGCTAAGTTGTTGGGGTTGGCTTTGAACTTGTGATTCTCCTGACTCAGCCTCCCAAGCTGCTGGTATTATAGGTGTATACCACCAGGCCTGGCAATATAGTTTGGATTTTAAATGTCTTCCCAAAGTCCATGTGCTGGAGGCTCAGTACACAGCCTCTGCTGCTAGTAGGAGGTAGTAGAAACTTGGAGAAGTAAGATGTACTAAGAGGTATTGGGGTCATGTCCCCAAAGAGGTATGCCTTTGAAGGGGTCTGTGGGAACCCAGTCTCTTCCTCTCTTGCTGTCTTTCAAGTCCCAGACATGAGATGTGTGTCTTTGTTCCATCACATGTAGTCCACCATGATGTGCTGTCTTGCCACAGGCCCCCAAACAATGAGGCCAACCAACTATGGACTGAAACCTCTGAAACTGTGAGCCAAAATATACTCTCTTTATAAATTTATTATCCCAGGTATTTTGTTACAGTAACAGGAGGTTGATTAACACACTCATAAAGCACCCTGTTTTGTTTCTTAGCTACTCTGCTTTAGTTTGGACAATCTGCCCTAGCATTAGTTTTGATTTCTCTGTAAATGAACTTGCCTCAAAATATCTATTAAAGATTTCTTATATGAAATCACTTTGATTTTTAGGAAGTTGATTTTTTCCTATGACAAGTACTTTTTCCAGCATTTGCTTGCTGCTTAGTAAAATTAAACACCCAGATTTTAGTATGGATCATAGAAGTAAATTTTATTTTTTAATTGTGATAAGATACACATAAGATTCATCATCTTGTCCTTTCCTGGGCCTGGAAGAATGGCTCCCACAAAGAAGAGTACTAAGAAGAAGAACTTTTTTGCCATAAATGAGGCAGTGACTTCAGAATATACCATCAATATTCAAAAGTGCATCCATGGAGTAGGCTCAAGAACTGTGCCTCTTGGGCACTCAGAGATCTGATAATTTGCTGTGAAGAAATGGAGATTCCAATAGGTGCTTTGATATCAAGCTCAACAAAGCTGTCTGAGCCAAAGGAATAGGGACTTTCCCATACCATATCCCTATGCAGTTATCCAGAAAAGGCAATGAGGATGAAGGTTCACCACACAAGCTCTATATACTCTGGTAACATATGTCACTGTTAACACTTTCATAAGTCTGCAGATAGTTAATGTGGGTGAGAACTAACCACTGACTGGCAAATAAATTTATAAAACTGTCCCCAAATAAAATGAAATCACCATCTTAACCATTTTGAAGTGTACATTTCAGGGGCATTGGGTACATTCACTGTTGTGGTACTGACATTACCACCTATCTACAGGATTGTTTTTACAGTTAAGTTGATTTTTTATTTTTGGTGCTGGGGATAGAACCCAGGGCCTTGTGCATCCAAGGCAGGCACTCTACCAAATGAGCTATATCCCCAGCCCCTATATTTAAGATTTTTCAAGTGTAAAAACATAAAATATTATTGCATACCAAAAAGGTCAGATTTTTAATAAAGCCATTTACATTTTAAATATGACAGAATTCAGATTGGAACTTTAGTTTATTAACTCAACTTTGGTGCCAAAGGGCACAACTTTGAGCCTTGCTATTTAATAGTGACTGCAAAACATGGGCCTTGGAAGTCAAAATCTAGTATCTGTACAAACTTGTACATTCTGCTATTAAAGAGAAATAATTCAAAGTACTAAGTATTATAAACTCAGAAAAGAGATTTCTGATGGTATAAAAAACTAGACTCTTCTTTCACTTGTTCAATTCTATTAAAGCCCACATACAAACAAACAAGTAGTGAAGGATCAAACCCATTCCTTCCTCATTGCCTTGATGCTGATGTCTTCCCTGTGGGAGAACCCCTTCCTAGAAGTGATGGTTTTGGTTCAGATGGTGGTTCTATTTAGTGGGGCAAGATAAGAAGCAACAAATAGGATTTTCCCAGTTTTTTGCTAGGACTTGGCTAATTGAAAAGCAGCACAAGGCTAGTATCAGAACCAGGGTTTCAGGTTTCAAGTCCAGTTATCCTTCTAAGAGAAATATTTCTTAGAATATACATCTATATCCCTGTGAAATAGTCTCTTCAGTTCCTCTTTTTTTGTGTACCGGGGATTGAACCCAGGGGCACTTAGCCACTACTGAGCCACATCCTCATCCCTTTTTGATATTTTATTTTGAGACAGGGTCTTGCTAAGTTGCTTAGGGCCCTGCTAAGTTTCTGAGACTGGCTTTGAACTTGTGATCCTCTTGCATTCTGAGCTGCTGGGATTACAGCAGTGCACCACTACACCCAGCCTCAGTTCAGACTCTTTATCTGTACATTTCTTTTTCTCAAATGCTGTCCCCCGCAGCTGATTCAATTATGCAATGAATGGTTTTCAAGCTATTTCTGGAGCAAGTGTTGAAGCTTGGGAAAGAGTTTCAATGCATTCTGTGTCGTCACTTCTACCACTTCTTCCACTGAGATCCCCTTCACTTGGGCAATATATTCTGCTGAAATAGAAACATTGCAGGGCTCATTCCGCACCTGAAACAGAACAAAACAGACACTAACACAAACATGACATTCAAGGGAAGCAGATCCTTGGAGACTGTAGATAAAATAGAAGAAAATGAGTTGGTAAAAAACAACTGATAAGCCCTTCAACAGATGAATGGATAAAGAAAATGTGGTTTTCATACCCAATGGACTATTTCCCAGCCATTTGCTGGTAAATGGATGGATCTGGAGACTATCATGCTAAGTGAAATAAGCCAGTCTCCCAAAACCAAAGGCTGAATGTTCTCCCTGATATGCAGACACTAACACACAATAAGGAGTAGGGGAGGGAAGAATAGAAGCTCAGTGAATTAGACTAAGGGAAATGAAGAGAAGGGAGGGTGGAAGGGAATACGAAAGACTGCAGAATGGATCAAACATAACTTTTCTATGTTCATATATGAATATACAACCAGTGTAACTCCACATCATGTACAACCACAAGAATGGGATCCTAACTAGAATGTCATACTCCATGCATGTATAATGTCAAAATACACTCTACTGTCACATATATCTAAAAAGAACAAATAAAAAAACTAATCAGATCTTTTTTTATCTGATAAGATTGTCTTGATTTTTCTTTTAAATTAATTTACTTCTTAAAATAAGAGCCTTTTTTGAGAAAAAAAATAAGTGGATGAAGGTAGGAGAGAAGGTACGCCTGTAATGTCAATTCTAAGTCTATGTCACTCCTGCCTTGGGATATTATCAATTGAAGTCCCAGTTCCTAGCATCTAAAGCAATATGTAAATAATGAACACTTAGAGACTTGCCTGTTCTTTAGTTTGTTGCATAAGTGTGCTCCAAAAGGTCACCATGCTACTGTTTGGCCCCTTATCTCACAGGTTATATGAGTTTGACTAAAAGAAAAATACCATCAAGTGCATTGAAAAGACCAGATAGACTATGTACTGGAATTTCACTGATTCCAAAATGCATTCCTCCCCACCCCATCTTAACATCTCTAAAATGGATATACATTTTACTGACACTCAGTGGCATGTCTTATTATAACAGACAGTGTTTTTTTCTTAACATATTGTATCTGTAATCAGTAGCATTTATATTTGATGATATAAATAATTACTATTACTATTAATAAGCATCTACTCATGGTGATAATATTCAGAGGAATAAAACTACTGTTAAGATTAAAAAGAAACCTTTAGTAATTAATGTAGCCTAACAAAACAATAAAAAATGTACACAAAGATTTATGTTCAAGTATGTTTATCATATTGTTTATAATACAATCTAAGTGATCAATATTTAATTTGGACTGCAGATTGAACTCAGGGGCACTCAACCACTGAGCCACATCCCAGCCCTATTTTGTATTTTATTTAGAGACAGGGTCTCACTGAGTTGCTTAGTGCCTCGCTGTTGATGAGGCTGCCTCAGCCTCCCAAAGTGTTGGGATTACCACACCGCCCGGCCAATATTTAATTTTAACACTGGAATATTATATAGTTGTTAAACATGATGAGGAAAGCAGATTTATTAATATAGGCAGAGGTGCCTCACATAAAAGGAAGTTATGAAATAATACATTCAAGCTAATCCTATTTTTATGAAATAGTATGTGTATATACACACATGGATATAAAAAGCCTGAAAGGACAGAGAACTTACATTTATTTAGTGCTTTTTTATAGAAAAAACTATTATGGAAAATTTCATTTAATCCTCAAAATAACTCCATGCAATAGGTACTATTAGTAATAGTATCACTTTTTTATAGGTAAAAAGACATCCTAAACAGGTAGCAAGAAGGCCATCGGAGGTTAAACCCAAGCAATCTGACTTTAGAGTTTATGCTTATAACTATTTTACTATAATGGTAACCTCTGAGTGGCAGATAGTTTAATTTCTTGTTCATGATCTTCTTTGTTTTCTAACTTTCTGGAACATTTAGAGCTGGGGATGTAGTTTAGTGGTAGAGCCCTTGCTAGTGAGGCTGTGGTTTGATACCCAGCACCACCAAAAAAAAAGAAACAAAAAACAGATCTATATCTATATATATTTTGTTAAGTCACTTAAATACAAATAAAATACTGAGTTATAACAGCATCTATATCTATCTCTCTATATCTCTATATATAGATATACACACATATATATTTATATATACACACACATACATACACACACAAATAACACATATACACAAATATGCTTTTTTTTGGGGGGGGGGTTCTAGGGATTGACCTCAGGGGCACTCAACAACTGAGCCACATCCCCAGCCCTATTTTGTATTTTATTTAAAGACAATGTCTCATTGAGTTGCTTCATGCTCCACGGCTGCTGAGGCTAGCTTTGAACCTGTGATCCTCCTGCCTCAGCCTCCCTAGCCGCTGGGATTACAGGCATGCGCCACTGTGCCTGGCCAAAAATTTTAGTTATTAACATTTAACTTAAAAAGCATATTTAAAAAAATGAAAAAATTTTATTTATTCAAAAATGTTTATTGAATACCTACTTTGAACAAAGCACTACACCACAAACTCAGTTTTTGTTAAATCACCTAAATACAAATAAAAAACTGAGTTATAATAGCATTCAAAATTTATTCTTATTTAGGAGAAAAATGCTAGATCCTTTTCTTTCATTTAACACAAGTCAGGACAGTAATTCTATACCATTCTGACTTATACCCAAATAGAAAAAAGAAGTTATGGTCCTCTACTTTCTCATTCCTGGCTTTTATATTTTGATAAAATATAATTTATAAAAATGTAGTTAATTAGCAGGATGCAGTGGCACATGCCTGTAATCCCAGCGGCTCAGGAGGCTGAGGCAGGAGGATCATGAGTTCAAAGCCAGCCTCAGCAAAAGTGAGGTACTAAGCAACTCAGTGAGACTTTGTCTCTAAATAAAATACACAATAGGGCTGGGGATGTGTCTCAGTGGCCAAGTGCCCCTGAGTTCAATCCCCAGTACATCCCCGCTCCCTGAAAAAAAATGCAATTAATTGTATATTAATTAGCATAATTCACATTGCAATCACAAATAATCACTGTTTGTTAATAATCTCATAATGATCTCTACTGCTTCCAGACTTCCAAATTTTGAGGGCCAGTTCTCTGAATTTGGGAGGTGTGGAGAAACAGATCTGATGGGCATCATCAAATTATACACTATGTGGGCTGGGGTTATGGCTCAGTGGTAGTGTGCTCGCCTAGCATATGCGAGGCACTGGGTTTGATCCTCAGCACCACATAAAAATAAAATAAAGGTATTCTGTCCACTTACAACTAAAAAATAAATATTTTTTAAAAATTATACACTATGAGCTAAATGTAACAGACATTGTCTAAAGCAAATAAAGCAGAAGCAGTGACTTCCTTTCAGAAAACTGTAATTTTAAAACAGTAGCAATATGAAATTATGAAATTTAAAAGATGATTTTTTGTGGTCTACAATAACAAAATGAGATACTATAGCAAAGATCAGATACATAAATCTATGATTCTATTGTAATGAAAGAAATACATTGTAACATGCTAATTAGCCAGGCGTGGTGGCGCAAGCCTGTAATCTCAGCACTTAGGGAGGCTGAGACAGGAGAATAGTGAGTTCAAAGCCAGCCTCAGCAATGGCGAGGTGCTAAGCAACTCAGTGAGACCCTGTCTCTACATAAAACACAAAATAGGGCTGGGGATGTGGCTCAGTGGTCGAGTGCCCCTGAGGTTCAATCTCCAGTACCAAAAATAATAATAATAATAATAACATACTAATTAAAAGGAGAAAAATGAATATTTAATTGATCACCTACAATACACCAGCTGCTGTTAGGTATTTTCATATACTTTCATGTAGTCCTCACCATAATCCTTTAGGTATTTTATTATTCTACCCACATTTTATAAATGAAAAAAAAAAGTTTCAGAGAGATTAAAAAGCTTGCCCAAAGTCATCTAGTCAGTAACAGAGACAAAATTTGAATCAAATCTTTCTGATTCTAGACACTGTGTTTTATTATACCATCATTATTACATAAATTAGGGCATGCTCCCTATCAAATAATATTCTTTGGAGCACAATAGCTGTATTTAGAAAATAACTCAATAGAGGAGGCTGGGCTACGCTGTGCCCTGTGCGTGAACAGCTGTATCGGCAGAGGCAGCATCTAATCGCGGTGCCTCCAGTTCCAGCCTGTTGCTTTACTTTTTGCTGCACCAATATAGTCATTATGCAGAAGAGAAAGTTCCCAGAGAATACAGATGGCAAAGATGGATCCAAAGTAACCAAACAGGAGCCCACGAGACGGTCTGCCAGATTGTCAGCAGTAAGTGCCTCAGAGCCCCTTTGGCGTTCCTTCTTGTGTGTGCATCTGCCCTTTGTCCAAAGCAAAGCAGCAAAAGGAAGATTAAGAAACCTGCTCCACCAAAACCTGAACCTAAACCAAGAAAAGCATCTGCTAAGAAAGAACCTAGAACAAAGATTAGCAGAGGTGCTAAAGGAAAGGAGGAGGAAAAGCAGGAAGCTGGAAAGGAAGGTACTGCACCATCTGAAAATGGTGAAACTAAAGCTGAAGAGGCACAGAAAACTGAATCTGTAGATAACAAGAGAGAATGAATTATCATGAAAATTGGGGTTGATTTTTATGTACCTCTTGAGACAACTTTTAAAAGCTATTTTTACCAAGTATTTTGTAAATGCTAATTTTTTAGGACTCTACTAGTTGGCATACAAAATATATAAGGATGGACATTTTACCTTCTCATAGTACTTTTTGGAAATCTCCATCATCCTCAAGTAAAATAAATATCAATTTAATATTGGAAGCTGTATGTAAAATTGATTCAGCATTCCATATATTTGCTTTAAAAACTTGGTCCTGTGCATACGTGGTGTTTTTACTGTGCATATTTAAAATTTTTCATGCTGTTTTTCTAGAGCAATAATCAGTGGTGCTTTTGTACTTAGGTTTTATGTGATTTTAATGAAACATGGATAGTTGTGTCCACCTGCTGACTATTTGTGGTTTAAAATAAAAAGTTTTCTTGTCTGCAAAAAGAAAAGAAAAGAACTCAATAGAGACACTCAACCTATCATTAGGATTCCATTGTATTTACACTATGCTGAGAAACATAGCTAAACTGAAGCAGCTAAAATGAAAGATACAACCTAAATAATACAAAAAATGAAAAATCATTTACCTGTTTTTCTGGTCCTAGCACAGGTGAATCCGTTTCTAAGCAGATAGAAGTTAAAGGCAACTGTTTCACAAGTTTCTGCTTCTTAGAGAAAAGAGAAAGCCAATAAAATTAAACATGAGAAACACAGATAATATAAGGAGCATTAAACCCACATGCTAATGCATCATTCCAGAGGAAACTAAAATTTAGGTTTTAATACTAAATTGATAAATATTACCTGGATGCCTACTATGTTCATATAATTCCATTATTAACAATTATTATTAAAATATAATCATTCATTGCCAAACTTACACAAAGCTTCCAGGAAATTAAGCTTTTAGTAATAACCATAGCAAAAATAAGGTATATTCATCAAGAAATTCAAACATCTGATATCACATGTCTTCTGAAAGACCCAAAAAGAGACTTCTGTCATTGGTCCACTGTTGCCACATTCAGTGTTTCTTTCTATCTACCTTTAATTTTTTGAAGAACTTCCAAACTAGTGGGTGTGAAGTTGTATCTCGTTGTGCCTTTGATTTACATTAACGTAATGGAGAATAATGTTGAGCATTTTTATGCACTTATAGTCACTTGTGTGTTTTCTTTAGAGAAATACCTTTGTAAATCCTTAGCCAATTTTTAAAATCAGGTTTTTTTTAAAAAAAAAATTGTTGAGCTGTAATGGTATGTTACGTATTCTAGATACTAGAATTTTATCAGATACATGACTTGCAAATATTTTTCTCTTTATGTGGGTTGTCTTTCCATTGTATTGACAGTATGCTTTGAAGTATAAGTCTCTTTTTTTTTAATTGCAGAAGTTTTGAATTTTGATAATGTCTAACTAACATCTAATTTTTAATTTGGTTGCTTATGCTTTTGTTGTAGCTAGGCAACCATTCCGAAACCTAGGTCAAAATATTTAGACATGTTTTCTTCTGAGAGTTTAAAAAATTTTAGCTCTTATATTTAGGTCTGTAATCTAGTTTTTAATTAATTTTTATATATATGTGAGATAGAGACCTGAGATTAATGTTTGAAATGTAACTAGAATAGTATTGTAAGTATGTTGTCAAAGCCTATATTTTAAAGTACATCTCACAAAGTGTCAGATGATAAGTTTTAATGAAAGAACTTACCTGTCCACTTCTAATAACAGAAGGTGGAATTGAGAAGAAGTACCCAGCTCTTACTCCTTCCATGGCTACAGATGGCCGACCATCAAACGCATGCAGCAGTACCTTGTCAGCACCTTGCAAAATTAAAGATAAATCAGAGTTCCACTTTGCTTCCTTAACAAGAGATTTTCTCATTAATAAAACTGAACAATAGAAAATTAAAATTTTAAGTAAATCTTGGTCACTATGATATAAAGGCGAGATTCTATGACTTCAGGGTAGATAAATATAATGTTCAATGAATAGAATAAAAAATATTCTTTTAAATAAAATTGAAACATAATTTTTAAAACAATTATTTAAACTTCCTATACCATCAGATTTTTTTCCAGAAGTCTTTAAACTGTCAAATTATTGTCCCTAATAGAAGATGTTTAGGCAAATTTATTTTCCTAAAAAAAAAATGCTAATGGAAGAAGAAATGGAGAGCTAAATGACTCACAAATTAAACAGTCAGAATTGACTTCATAAAATCAACTCTAGTTTTTAAAAAACAGTTTCTCAGCCAGCATAAAAATCATGTTTTTAGGGCTGAAGTTGTGGCTCAGTGGCAGAGCGCTTGCCTTGCACATGTGAAGCACTGGATTTGATCCTCAGCACCACATAAAAATAAGTAAACAGGGGCTGCGATGTGGCTCAGTGGTAGAGCGCTTGCCTAGCATGTGTGAGGCACTGGGTTCGATTCTCAGCACCACATATAAATAAATGAATAAAATAAAGGTCCATTGACAACTAAAAAATATTTTAAAAAAATAAGTAAACAAAATAAAGACACTGTGTCCATGTATAACTAAAAAATATTTTTTAAAAAATCATGTTTTTAGTGATTTCAGAAGGGTTTGGTATTCATCACTGAGAAATACAATGTTTTCTAGTTGTAGGCAATGCAACTAGAATGTTTTCTAGTTACATATGCTTCATTAACTGACTTTTTTCAAATGCCATGTGTGACTATTTGTGGGTTATGACAATAAATGGGCTATGAAATCAATTTAGTATGTGATAACCAACAAACATAGGCTTGCATGAACTTAAAATATATTTATATACAAATACACATATATGTAGGGCTTATTAAACATGTTAGTTTTCTTTATGTGCATATGAGTCTCAAAATGAAGAAAATTTCTTACTGTGGATGACATTTTTTTGAAAAATAATGCTATAAGATATGTTTTTACTTTAAGGACAACTGTGAAGATGACAGTGCATTTTATGTATGATGGTCACAATCTGTACAGTACCATTTGTGAAGCAACAGCCAGAAAACATACAAAACACCAACCCAGAGTGATTGTTGTACAATTGCTCTGCCTTGCCTTGTTTTCTTCTTTCACGTTACTCAGGGTAATTCAGAAATTGGAGCTGCTGCCAGGCGCGGTGGCACATGCCTGTAATCCTAGCAGCTCAGGAAGCCGAGACAGGAGAATCACAAGATCAAAGC
>PVHX01009106.1:37466-55183 GCA_004024805.1 Geosciurus inauris
GGGGGACCAGGGATTGAACTCAGGGGCACTTGACCACTGAGCCACATCCCCAGCCCTATTTTGTATTTAGAGACAAGGTCTCACTGAGTTGCTGCACCTCGCTTTCGCTGAGGCTGGCTTTGAAATCGTGATCCTCCTGCCTCAGCCTCCTGAGCCGCTGAGATTACAGGCCTGCACCACCACACCCGGCTTGTCAGCTTTATCAACTCCCCAAATCCACTTTTTAATTTTTTTTTGGTTGTAGATGGACACAATATCTTATTTTATTTATTTGTATGTCGTGCTGAGGATCGAACCCAGTGCCTCACGCATGCGAGGCAAGCGCGCTACCACTGAGCTACAATCCCAGCCCCCCAAATCCACTTTTAATGGATCTGAATTGTACATCTAATGTAATTCAAACTCCTTACTAACGTACCTTACCCATCTCCTACAAACCTCTTCAGTCTAGTTTCATTCCTCCCTCTTTCTAGCTCATTAGGCTCATCCAGCCTTTTGGTAAATGGAAAGTGCTAAATTTTATCCAGAGGGCCTGCAACCTGCCTTCTCTACTAATCACCATACACTCAGCCCCTTGCCTTGGCTGGCTCTTTTATTTTCCACCCATAAGCGTCACCTCCTAAGAAGTTTGCCCCCTTAGATAGACACCCCGCTCTTCCTTCCCTGTTAGCAGTCTCTTGTTTTCAACGTAGCGGGCAAAACCCTTTATAAACTGATTTTGTGTGTGTGAGTGTTATTCTTTTAGTTTGCCTCTCTCCCCCATTAGAACTGGAGCATGCGGAATGCGGGATGGGGTGCCGTTTTCTGGAGGATATAGGATAAGCAGCCCGGCCCGGGGAAGGTAGGAGAAAACTCCAAGAACCAGAAACGGCAAACACAAGTTTTGTGGAGAGTTTACTGTAATCCAGAGTCAGAAAGAAAAATCAGTATGACTGGGGTTAAGTAGGAAATCCGGCAGGTCTCAAAGAGACACAGACAAGGCCTGAGGAAATTTGAGGGCTTCGTTCTAAGGGGGGAGAGAAAGATAATCCCCGGGGAAACCACGAGGGCCTCCCCACTCCCCCGAGCCCCGCCTCGTTCTCACATACGCTGTCAAAGTCGGAAGCGGACAGGTGGCAGTGACAATCCACCAGCCCCACGCCGACCGCCCCCACCGCCATTTCAGTTGCCGCTTCCTTAAACACCGCGAAGCAAAAGCCGGAACGCTCAGGCTGCTCCCCTTTGAGTTTCAGGCGGGACGTATGCTCCTTTCACTGGTTGGAACTCGGACTTCCGGTCCCAGGGACCCCCGCCTACAGTTCAAACTGGAAAAATGGCGGGGGTTTCTGAGTCAATGACTGTCGCCCCTTCGCAGGACCAAGAGATAGTGGCCGGGACAGACAGCCAGGCCTCAGTCCCAGCCAGCCCCCGAGAGGACTTCCGAGTGCGTTGCACTTCGAAGAGAGCTGTGACGGAACTGGTAGAACTGTGTGGCCGTTTCGTGCAAAAGCTGGGAGACGCCCTGCCAGAGGAGATTCGGGAGCTCGCACTGCGAGATGCGCAGTGGGTATGGACCAAGTTTGCCACCTATTTATTACTCCTTTACCCCGCACCCCGGGTCTCAGGGTTAAGAAAGACCCTACTCCAGGCCTCAGTAGAGTTAACGGCGCCCAGGCTGCTGTAGAAGCAGCCTGAAAAGGGCGAGGGGAGAACGAAATAGATGATAGTGTCAGCTGGGTATTATTAATTACTTGAACCAGTGCTAGCCGGTAGAAATGTAAGGCGAGCTGCGTATGTAATTATAAAAGAAGAAACAGGAGACATTAATTGAAATAAAACGTTTTCTTTAACTCAAAATATGCAAGGTACCATTTTACCATTTACAGTAATGATATACTGATACACTGAACGTGATGTTTTCCATTCTTTTTCATATTAAGCTTTTTAAACCTGGTGTCTTATGTGTACAACATACCTGCTTTAGGATTAGCCATGTATTTTCAGTGCTCAGCAACTACGAAGTGGCTAATGATTCCTCTTTTGGACAGCGCAGGCATAATAATACATCTTGTGAGGGTTCTCCAAGAAAGGATAATCCTGGAAGTCAGTCACCTGGCCTTGGCCTTTTGCCGTTTTAGAACTTCTTATAAATAGATCGAAAACATTGTAAGTCTAAAATAGACGAAGAGTGTACGTGTGTTGGTTATAAACTTCACTGATGTTATAAGTTAGTCCTTATAACACATTTTCTCTTTTTCAAATATTTGGTAGTTTTTGAAGAAAAGAAATTGAGGAATTGGTGCCTATCATAAGGAAACTCACAATCTATATGTAAGAAAAATAAAAGTTATAATATAGCACATTGGTGAATATGAACGATCACATTGCAAAAAGTTAAAATAGAGGTTAAATGGAAGAAAATTCTTTGAGTTCCAGAATGATGGTGCTTGCCTGTAATCCCAGCTACTTGGGAGGCTGAGACAGGAGGATCACAAATTCAAGGCCAGCCTAGGCAACTTAGTGGAGTCCTTGTCTCAAAATAAAAATAAAAAGGATGGGGATGTAGCTTAGTGGTAGAGTACCCCAGGGTTCAATCCCCAGTATTGCCAGGAAGAATTTAAAAAGAGAAAAAACTCCTTAGGTTGTAATTCTGTATTCCAGTTTTGTATGTAGTGATTCATGTCATTCCCTCTTATAACAAAGGCAAGAATACAGATATACCTCAACATTTTTTTAGTAGTTTTTTGGAAGAGGACTGCAATAATAATAGAGTTTCTCTGATCCTAGGAAATGTTAAGGTACTTTAAACAATTACCATACATAAAAGGAAGAATGTGGCTTAACATCTTATATCCTCTTTAGTGAAATCTTAAAGGGAATTAACAAGATAAAGTTTTGAAGACTTAGACTAACTACCAAGGAAATTGTGTTTCATTTTTAATAAGAGATTTAAGATAGAAGCTTTAATTATATTGATGTATCTCTTTATCTAAAACAGTATAATATAGTAGCGTATATTCTACAAAAATAGTATTGGTAGGACTGCAATGAGTATTACAAAGACAATTTGTATTCTTATAATTCTTGCAAGTGCATATATAAAGTAAGAATTTAACTTTATAAAATCCTTGTAGAGTATATATTTTATAATTATCAGTTATTTGATTTATGCTTATTTTTAATTATAAAAGAGGAACAAAATACATACTCATTTTTCAAAATTCAAACAATAGTATAAAGTAAAATTCTTCTTTGAATTTCTTTTCCTCATCCCTTTTGAAAGCTTCCTGGATATAACTATTTTGGAGAGTACCTGGAGGGAGTAAACCTTCCCTTTTCTATGGTTTTACTCCCCCTTCTGTTTTTGTTTGCTTGCTTACATTAATAGTGTCATGCTGATGAATTGTTATTGACTTGCTTTTTTTTTTTTTTAAACATGTCTTTGACTATTACCTGTCAATGTTATGTAGAGGTAATATTCTTTTTTAAGTACCATCTGGTGTGGATATTTATCCATTTTTCTAATTTTGAAATGGGATTTTATTTTTCCCTTAATTTTTCATATTTCAAACAACTGAAATGAACCTTCTATACCATAAAAAGTCCATCCTCTTTAATTTTTTAATGAAACTGGTCCATTAGGAAACATTGCTATAAGTAAAATTGTTGGGTAATAGGGAATATACATTAAAAATATAATGGTATTACATTATCAAATTCCTTTAGTTCTTTATTCTGTATTGTGGTATGAACGTTTTCAACTTTATAAAAAATTGATTACTATATGGACACTCATTTATTCATTACCAAATCCAACAATTATCAAAATTTGTTACATTTGGCTATTTTAAAGCAAATCTCAGGTTTTTCTGGCCATTGCATTCCCTAAATACTTCAGTGTATATCTCTAAAAAAAATATTATTTTTTATAAAGTAGAAACTAATTTTAGTTTCTTTTAAGGATGTTTATTTTCCCTCTTGTTGACAGTGGCATTCATTCTGCAGCATATATACCACTAGTACATGTGGGATTCAGTTGGGCCCAAATTTGTTACCCTTTATTCATTTTTTAAATTTTTTTAGTTGTCGATTGACCTTTATTTATTCATTTATGTATATGTGGTGCTGAGGATCGAACCCAGTGCCTCCCACATGAGAGGCAAGCGCTCTACCACTGAGCCACAATCCCAGCCCTGTTACCCTTTTTTTAAAATTTCATTTATGTTTTTTGTTTGTTTGTTTACAAGAATTGTATAAAATTATGCAGCAAATTTTCTCACAGGTACCATAATGGCTATCATAGCTACAATGGCTATCAGTCCATCTCAGTGACTAAAATGGAATTTTACTTCATTGAAAAGAATTAATGCACTAATAGGCTAGTCTGCTACTTTTCTATATACATGGTCACAAATCTAAAATTATTTTGCCAAAGTGCTTGGATTCAGTATTAAAAATTTTTTTGAGTGATTTGACTACTGTGAATTTATTGCAGACCTTCGAATCAGCTGTGCAAGAGAATGTCAGCATTAATGGGCAAGCATGGCAGGAAGCTTCAGATAATTGTTTTATGGGTATGTGTCTTTTCCTTCTGTCATTAATTTCTGGTTTTTGGCAGCTAATTTTATTTTAAATGTTGTTTTTTAATCCCCATTTTCATTACCACTTGTTTTTAATTCTTTATTACGGGAATAAAAAGAGGAAACTAACAGAAGACTATTAAAGTCATAATCTGGAGGAAACACAGTAGGTACCTTGATCCATCATATATGCTCTCTAGTATTACAAACAGGATTTCATCTGATTAATCTTCAAAGTTTATTGGAAAATACTGTAATATTATCTTCAGATGAAGAAACAGGCCCACACAATTCCTATAATTCCTTATAAAACAAGTTTTATTTTTGCAAGTGGTCCTTAGAGTGGATACTGAAGTACCCTTAGAAGTACTATACTAGTATCGAGCAAAGGGTGAGGTCATATATTTGTAGAAGACTCCTTAAAAGACAGAATATTTTCTTGGCCTAGAGCAGAGTTGATTATGTCCTAACTAATGATGATATATCTAAAGATATCAAAGTTTTAAGAAAAAGAATAGTCAGTGTAGAAAGAAAAAAATAATAATAGGAAGGGAATGTCCAGAGAAGTGTCCAAGAAAAGGGCTAACTTGACAAGAGAGCCAGCATGCTTAGTATGTCCCCATGGTGTTATCACTCAGATCTCACTAGCATAGCTTGATGTCACTGCTTTATGTTCATATTACCAAGTTATACCCTTGAGCCGACTCCAGCCCTACCACATAACTTTCTGTGGTTATAATTTTTCTTCTCAACATTGAAATAATAATTCACTCTGAAAACTTTACTGTCCAGTCCTTGGGATTATAATATCTATCTCTTCAAAGTCACCAAAATTCACTTTTCAGTTTACATATTAAAATGAAAAAAAAAAACGATGGCTGAATGTGGTGGTGCATGCCCGTGAGGAGAGGTAATTGAGAATGCTACAGTATACTATTACCTTCTTCCATGGGTGCCTGGTAAATGCCAGGTCTCATGCCAAATGCTGGAAAATTGAGGAACAGATATGATCCTGATATTTAAGAGCTAATCATTCATGGAAGGAAATGGGCATGGAATCACTATGCTCTTTGGAAAGTGGGGAAAGACCTAACAGAGTAGATTGTTAAGTAAGATGCATTAATACATGAGTGTGCTAGATAGGAAGTAGCAAGGACGTCTGAAACAAAACAGCATGTGCAAAGGCACACAGGAGTGATGTGTTTGGAAAATATCAGAAGTGAATTGGAAAAAATGGCAGATGTGGTGAGAAAGGGAAGCTGAGGTTAAATCACCAGGAGCCTTGAAGGATATGCTAAGGAATTTGTACTTTATCATATAGGCAATGGAAAGTCAGTGAGGTTTTGGGTTTTTGTTTGTTTGGTTTTGCAGTGCTGGGGATCTAACCCAGAGCTGTGTCAGGAAAGCACTCTACCATTGAGTTACACTCCCAGCCCTCAATGAGGTTTTTAAAGTAGAATTATATGCAAAGGATTGTGTTTTAAAAAACTAACTGGTGGCTGGCTGAGGGATGCATTGGAGAAGAGAGAGATTTAAGGAAGTTAGACCTTAGGGAGTTCATTGCAGTAATGCAGCAAAAGATGGTGAAGATCTGCACCAAGACAGTAGAAAAAGATAGGTTCAAGAGACAGAGGCCTGGGATTGCGGCTCAGTGTAGAGCGCTTGCCTCACATGTGCGAGGCACGGGGTTCGATTCTCAGCACCACATATTAAAAAAAAAAAAATACAGGTCCATCAACAACTAAAAAATATATTTAAAAAAAAGAGAGTTACAGCCAGGTAGGTGGCACACCCTTATAATCAGGCTCAGTAGTCTAAGACAGAAGGATTGAATTCAAGGCTAGTGTCAGCAATTTAGCAAGATCCTGTCTGAAAATAAAAAAGGGATAGGGATATATATAGTTCAGTGGTACAGTCCCCATGAGTTCAATTCCCAGTACCCCCCACAAAAGAAAGAGATTTAAAAAATAGAATTAATAGGATTTGTTTTGTTTTTGATTTAGTTCATAGAAGTAGTAAGTAAGCTTTACAAGGGCAGAGATTTTTTTTTGAATAAGTTTATGTTTTGGTTGTAGATGGACATAATACCTTTATTTTTTTTATGTGTTGTTGAGGATTGAACCCAGTGCCTCATACACGCTAGGCAAGTGTTCTACCACTGAGCTACAACCACAGCCCGTGGGGCAGAGGTTTTTGTCTGTTTGGGTTACTAAGATTTCCAAGAGCCTGGCACTTGAGGTCCTTATGTAAATGAGTGAAAGAACAAAGAAATAAATGAATGAATATATAAGTGGAAACAACCTCTTCCCTTCCTTTTTAACTACCCTGAATGGACTTGGTTATAGGAGGGTCAGTCAGATTTAAGATTTGGAACATAAGTTCTTTGAGAGCAAGAACTATATTTGTTTTTCTCCTCATATGTTTTTGACTTTTAACTTGGCACCTAATAGGCACCTGTTAAGTGTTTGTTAAATTAATGAATAATTCTTTGTTCAAATTTGTTTATACGTTTCAGTTTTGCAGCTTTTTGTCCTTAGATGGCCCTAAGAGACCATTTTCCTCCCTACAAAGAAGATTTAGCTGAGAGATTTTTATTTTTTAAACTGGCTTCAGACTTCCTAACAAAGCTTCTGCTTAATAAAATAAATAGATCTAATTCTAACATAGACTTTGACACAACAGAACACATCTGATGTGAACCAAGTAAGCTGAGGACCTAGTTTTTTAGGATTCATAACTATTTAGTGTTTTTCCTCTTCAAAATTATTTTCAGAATAAAGTTGATCAGGTCACCTGCATCCATTTCATCTAGATAAAAAATTTAAAAATACATATAAAACATTTTAAAAAATAAAATAAATTTTTAAATATGATAACAATTTTCAATAAAAAAAAACAATAAAAAAATTAAAGTATGTGAACCACGTGGAGATAGATGACATTTTGTTCTGGGCCCTATGTAGACATACCGAATCAGAATTTTTGTACTTACCAGGTGATTATTAGTTCTAAAGTTTTTTTTTATATACCTTTATTTATTTATTTACTTTTGTGTAGTGCTGAGGATTGAACCCAGTGCCTCATATGTGCTAAGCAAGTGCTCTGCCACTGAAGTACAACCACAGCCCTCGTTCTGCTAAGGTTTGAGAATCATTATAATTTTATTGAAATGAAAGAAACTCTAAAATCACCATGTCTTTCATTTTTTCCCTTCCATCTACCCAATTAAGTCTTTTTTTAGGTCTAGCCACTCCATTCAGTGCTACTGTCGCAGCATTGGTTTGGCATAAAGTCAAAACTTATTAATATCTCTGATACTAAATGCCCCTTATAGTCTAGAGTTTTGTTTTTGTTTTTCTTTTTAGTGCTGAGGATTGAACTCGGGCTTCATGCATGCTAAGTACTTGCTATACCATTGAGCTATACCCCAGCCCTACAGTCTAGTTCTTAAGTATTTTTTCATCCTTTTTACCTTTATTTCACAGGCATTTAGAACTTTTCTGTTTCTCAGAGACTCTGTGCTATTACAAATACTGTTTTCCTCTGCCAAAAATGCTTTTCCCTATCATTTTTCCCCTACCATTTTTTATCCAGTGGATTTACAGTTATATTTTGAGCTCAAGTGTTATTTCTTTTTTGTATTAGGGATTGAGCCCAGGAGTGCTCTACCACTGAGCTATATTCCCAGCTCTTTTAATTTTTTAATTTGAGAGAGGGTCTCATTAAGTTGCCAAAGCTGCCCTTGAACTCACAATCCTCCTGTTTCGGTCTCCTGAGTTCCTGGGATAACAAAAATGCATCTCTGAACCAGGCTCAAATATTACTTCCTTTTAAGTCTTCAACTCTAGGCATAGTTAATGTTTCATCATTCTGTGTCCTGATGACATTTTGTTCATACCTCTGTTGATTTGTCAAATTGCAGTTATCTGTTTCTTGGGATCATATTAGGTTAATCTTTATATTTCTCTGGTTTAGGCCTGACTTCCTATTGGTGCTCAAAAGTGGATTGTTCAGCTGGGCCCAGTGGCACATATCTATAATCCCTGGAGGCTCTGGAGGCTGAGGCAGGAGGATCATGAGCTCAAAACCAGCCTCAGCAAAAGTGAGGTGCTTAGCAACTCAGTGAGACCCTGTCTCTAAATAAAATACAAAATAGGGCTAAGGATGTGACTCAGTAGTCGAGTGCCCCTGAATTTAATCCCTGGTACCAAAAAAGAAAAAAGAAAAAAAAAAAGTGGATTGTTCAATGAGTAAGTGAATTAATTAGCAGAGTAGGGGTGTCTATTAACTTGCCATATTTGTTTTCTTTAATTATTTGTGTTTTCTAAATTTAGTTTACTTGTAACAATTTTCCATACTAATATGTACAGTGAGTTTTAAGAGCTTTTTTAGATTTTTCTTTTTCTGAAATAGATTCTGACATCAAAGTACTTGAAGATCAGTTTGATGAAGTCATAGTAGATATAGCAACAAAACGTAAGCAGTATCCCAGAAAGATCCTTGAATGTGTCATCAAAACCTTAAAAGCACAACACGAAACTTTGGTAAGATGATTTACCTTTAATTTTTATGTATGTTTTACCACAATAAAAAAATTAAAGTATGCAGCCGGGCGTGGTGGCTCACGCTTGTAATCCAGCACTTTGGGAGGCTGAGACAGGAGAATTGCGAGTTCAAAGCCAGCCTCAGCAATGGCGAGGCGCTAAGCAACTCAGTGAGACCCTGGTTCTACATAAAAAACACAAAATAGGGCTGGGGATGTGGCTCAGTGGTCAAGTGCCCCTGAGTTCAATCCCCAGTACCAAAAAAAAAAAAAAGTATGCAAACCAAATGGAGATAGATGACATTTTGTTCTCTTTGTCTTTCCTGCCTCAGTGAGTACTGTTTGTCTCTTTTAAGCCTTATTCCTGATCTAAGTCATACTAAGTGTGGATCACAGCTGATATTGACATTAAAATTGAAATTGGAAATGGAAGACTAATGATGAATTTATGATTCTGAGAAAAGGAAAGGAAATTTATCTTTTAACTCTTTTCTATTTCTCATGTGTGTTTGAAATATTATTTGTATATGTTTGTGTATTTTGGAAGATCTTTTAGTTAAATTGGTGGAGAAAATGGTTTGAGTACTGGTTTATAACACTGAAATTCAAAATTTGCTTTATGAATTGTGTATAAACTTTTTTGGTTTAAAAGTCAACCATCTGGGTCATAAGATCAGCTCCTTCAGCCTGAGCTCTTTAGACAGGCAGAATGATAGTCTTGCTTCTTCTAGTTACTGTAGGTATTAGTCACTAACCATGTTACACCCTCATCTTTTCAGATTTATTAGGACTGGAATAAATACAAAGTAAGTCCACAAAGCAAATTAGATCTAAATCTTCCCTTAGGGATTGTGGAGGAGGTTTGCTGGGAGTGGCATTACCCCTTGATTAAGAAATTCATGCTGCTTTTAAATTATTCTATAAAGTTTGCCTTCAGTATTTGAAATTAGCATACTTTCACACGTAAGTCTTCTAGCCATCTCCCTTTCAGGGATTGTTCTAGGGCATTAAAGACTGGGTTTTACACTTTGAAATACTTTAGTCATCATCCTATGAAAAAAATTATAAGCAGATTATTTCTCTTTTTTCTTCCATAGCAGTTATTCCTCAAATACCTACTCCATATCACTTTAAAGTTTGAGGAAAAACATTCTAAGCGTATTTATTTTCTACTGTCTCCCTCCACGTGAGGTACTACTGTACTTTTTTAAAAAGTGAGGTAAAATGGATGAAAAGAAGATACTATAAAGAGTTCTTTCTTTCTTCCTTTATTTCTCCCCATCCTTCATTTTTTAAACTCTTTTTGCTCTTTTTTGGCTTTGGGCAGGAGTAAGAAGGAATATTTTCCTCTTTTTGCCTCAATTGTGGAATCTGCTAGTAGTTCTAATGTAGTTCAAGTGTTAACAGGATATATAGACTTTAGTGTGATGATGTCGCTTAGCCATTATTTAGAAAGGCATTTCTGTGGAAATATGAATTTTGAGTTGTCCTAAATTAACTTTTGAAATGCAATTATTCATAATTTGGAGACTGCCCAGTACTTTAAACACAGCATTCAGTCTCTGTGCTTTTAATTTGCTTGATTGGTTTTTCCAATTATACCTGTTTTTATGGTGCTATTTGTCAGTGTATGCAGTAGGTGGCAGTACTATAAAAGATATAAATTGGACTTCCTGACCTCGCTTTTTTTCCTCCCTTCCCTACAGATTTCAGAATCTAAAATGTATTTTCCCCCTTAAAAAATAGTACTGTTGATTACATAGTATATTTGCTTACATTAGCCGACAGCTAATACGAGACACTATGTGATTAAATTGTCTGTTTTATTTATGCTATTTGCAGAAGCAGTACCAACCTGTTGTGCATCCATTGGATCTAAAATATGACTCTGATCCAGGTAAGGCAATGTTCATTTATGGTAAAAATGAAGCATGAGCTTGTGATTTTATGAGTTCTTGCTGTCCTAAAGGTACAGCATGAAGAGTGTCTTCCTTTGATACCTACCTACAGGTCGTTCATATTTTATTCTTCATTTAGAGTTCTGAGAATTTGCTTTAAACATGCTGACTTAGAATCTCTAACTGCTGTTACTGTCTATCCTTTGTATTACAGCCAAAGTTATACTATAAAAGCATAGTGTTACTTCATAGTACAGTGACCTTCATAGTGTTACTTCCTAGTACAGTGACCTTTTGTTTATAAAACAAAATCCAATTTAAAAAATTACATTGAACTTAAGAGATAAGTATTTATTGTGCCTTTGAACCTAGTTCTATTTCCACTTAGATGTATCCCTTAAAACACAGATAAGTAAAGTCAATAAAAACAAATATAGAAATGCAGCAACAGAACTGACATTGCTAAAAATACGAGTCATACGTATTTTTAAATGTCTCTA
The DNA here is from genome assembly GCA_004024805.1 of Geosciurus inauris. Taxonomy (NCBI): domain Eukaryota; kingdom Metazoa; phylum Chordata; class Mammalia; order Rodentia; family Sciuridae; genus Geosciurus; species Geosciurus inauris. The sequence goes on from PVHX01009106.1 coordinate 48,967, forward strand.
TTCTCACATTTTAAAACTTTAGCAATTTTCTTAACAGATCTTTTGAAATTTCCTTTGGCACTCAAAAATGCTATTTCTGAAATATTAGGGGAAAAAACCTTGCTAAATTCTTGATTTATTTGATTGGAATATTTATGCTTATGGCTTTAAATATCCTATCTTTCTCAAATTCTAAACTCTTTTTTTTAACATATCTCCCTCCTCTGTACCAGTTTCCCAAATCTCCTAAGCCAGTAGGATAAACTGAGGAGGACAAGTACAAGCATCAAAAGCGGCTCTGAAGTTGATTCACATCACAAAACTCACTGTTTGACTTTTAAAAACTGACCTAGAACTTAATGCTTAATCAATTATCATGGTTCACCAAAAATAAGTAATGTCCAAATGCACTGGTTGACATGTATTTGTTATGGTTTTGCACAGCATAAAAATAGTAATTGAAATTTGTGTCTTCAAAATATACTTAAGAATCTCTTTTTAGATAGTTAATTTTCATCTAAACAAACCTTTTTATCTAGGAGGGAATACAGACTTAAATGATCCTTTGAAGGTGTACATGATTTTACTCCCAACATTCTGGTTATGTAGCATTAGTATAAAAATCTTCTGTATCATATGGTTCTAATCTCAAAAGTAAGAAAAGGAATAATTAGTGTATATCTTTTAGAAAAATTTATTGTTTTTTTCTTAATCATATAAATGATATAGGCACATTTAAAAACATTAACCAGGGCTGGGGTCGTGGCTCAGTGGTAGAGCGCTTGCCTCACATGCGTGAGGCACTGGGTTCGATTCTCAGCACCACATATAAATAAATAAATAAAAATAAGATCCATCAACAACTAATAAAAAATATTAAAAAAATAAAAACATTAACCAGCATAAAAAAGTTAAAATCACATGAAAGTACATACTCTAAAGAAAACCACACTTAACATGTTTTAACATGTCACCAGAATTAGGTTAAATTGTTTGATATTTACAACCTTAATCCATCAGCAGATCCTGCAGCCTTTATCTTGAAGACATTCCAAATTCAGCTGCCACTCACCAAATCTGCCTCTTTAATACTCTTGTTCTGTTCATCATAGGCTATCCCCTCCCCCCTTTTTAAACAGCGGTGGAGATTGAACCCAGGGCCTTGAGTATGCTAAGCAAATGCTTTACCACTTAGCTTTATCCTCAGCCCTCACCATATCCTTTTAGCAGGACTACCATAATAGCTTCCTTACTAGTCTCCTTTTCAGTCCTATTTTTTTTATACCATATCCAGAGAATTCCTTTTAAGGCAAAATCAGATTATTACCTCTTTACTTCAACCCTCCAGTGACTCCCCATTATACTTCACTGTCCTAGGAGATCCCCAATGATTTGCTCCCTGGCTGCTTCTCTGGTATCATCTCTGACCCTGGTCTTTTTCTCACTCTCATCCTTGCTTACTGTGCTTTAGTTACAGTAGCATTCTTGCTATTTCAGGATGTTCCAAGCACACAGTAGTCCTGTGGCTTTCATGCTTGCTGCTTCCTCTATCTGAAACACATTTCTGTCTGAAACTACCTGCCCGACTCTCTCACTTCTTTCAATTCTCTGTTCAAACTGTCACCTCATCAGAGGTATCTTCCTTGACAGCCTGTGTCAAATACCCTAATGACCCTTGGTCATACTTTATCCCCTTAACCTGCTTTATTTTACTCTACCACTTACTGATATCATTTCTATTTATTATCTTGTCCCTTTCTCCTACTCCCCTTTCCCATATCTTTTTTTTTTTTTGGTGCTGGTAATTGAACCCAGTGCCTTGGGCATGCAAGGCAAGCACTTTACCAACTAAGCTATAACTCCAGCCCCTCCTTTCCCATATCTTAAAGCTCCCTGTGGGCAAGGACTTTGTTTTATTCACTTCTATATCTTCTAAGTCTAAGGTCATTACCTGACTTAGTACACTCTAGAAATATTAATGAAAAAATTTGTGTATAGATGAGCTCATATTATATATTCTTTTTTTAAAATTAATACTGTTCCATTTTTTTACTTCCTTCCCATCTGCTACTCCCTTAGATATTGAAAGTTAAGATGGTATGAATCCATTTATCCATTTTTCTCTTTACATATGATTTTATAGGAGTATGTATAAACTGGACAATTTGGGGGCATCATCTATTTTACATAAAAGTGATTCATGTATTCAGGTTATCAACAGTTTAACTTAAGTCTTTAACTTAAATTTATGGTGGAAATCCTGCCGTTGAACTGGCATAAATTTAACCTTGTTTTATATTATGGTTGTATTTTAAGTTTTGGTATTTTTATAGTTATGTTTTTGAGTTTTGGTACTGGGGATTGAATCCACGGGCACTTTATCACTGAGCTACATCCCCAGCCCTTTTTAGTTTTTGAGACGAGGTCTTACTAAGTTGCTAAAGGCCTTGCTAAATTGCTAAGGCTGGCTCCAAAGGTAATCCTCCTGTCTCCAGCTCCAGAGTCACTGTGATTACAGGCGTGCGCCACCATGCCTATCTCTATAGTTATTTTTTGTGTTTTTAATAAATCTAAGCTTATTGTAAAAATTAACATGATTATAAATTTTAAATAATTAGAAAATGATAATATACCATAGCTTCTTTTCCTAAGCCTCCCTGACCCCACAAACCTTTAAATAGGCAACTTTAGGAGTTTGGTATGTCCAATTTTACATCTTTATCAGTGCATTTGTACACAAGCAGATAGGCACAGGGGTTTTTAAGTTGCTTACTTACATAAATATTACACGATACATGGTATTCTGTTATTGTTTTTTCCACTCAACAATGTTGAACAATATAGTTCAACTCCATGGTTTTTACTGGTAATTTCTTTACCCATTGGCAGATTGATTGATTGATTGATTGATTTTGGTTCTAGTTTTATTTCTAGATCTATGGCCCATCTTAATTTTTGTGAACATAATGAAGTAAGGGTCAAAGCAATTTTATTTAAATGGGATTATATACACAAAGTTCTTAGATTTTTGTGGAGAATTGTTTTTGCTCCTGATTCCTCTTTCCTCTCATCTTTCACTATCTCCCTATATACTTTCACATCTAGAAAATCTTTACCCTAGTCCTTCAATTTTGCTTATGAGTTTTTCTATTTTTATACTATACTTGTTTTTTTTTTTTAAATAATTTTTTAGTTTTAGATGGACACAATACCTTTATTTTATTTATGTGGTGCTGAGGATTGAACCCAGGGCCTCACATGTGCTAGGTGAGCACTCTGCCACTGAGCCACAACCCCAGCCCCTATGTTTGTTTTTAATTTATAATTTATTTTTCTTTTGTGATATGTTATGATTTCCATTAGCTATTGGAGAATCCAGAACTTTTTCTTTTTTGGTGAATCATTATTGGAGAATCCAGCCCTTTTGATATATTTTTTTTTGAGACTGAGTCTCACTGAGTTGCTTAGGACCTTGCTGAGTTGCTGAGACTGGCCTCAGATTTGCGATTCTCCTGCCTCAGCCTCCCAAGTCTCTGGGATTACTGGTGCTCACCACTGCGCCCAGTCATCCCGAACATTTTGAAGTCATCATCAGATTACTCTATTTTAATTTCATTTGCAGTTAAGTTCTCCCTGACCTTAGTTATATCAGCCATCTTTCATGTTTTTAATTTCTTCACATATGTTAGAATTTCAATTTGCATGCCCTTCTTAAATAGAATTTTTCTTATGCTTACTTTCCTGTCTCTGATTTCACCCCTCCCTGTCCAGTAGTTTTGTGGTTGCCTTCATTTTTCCTCAACAATCCATATCTTAAGTGGGCCCATGTTCCACTGTAAATACTGGAGCCACTCAGTCAGCATGTGGCCTGGGCCTGGACCAGGCATTGAGGCATTATTTGCTTCTCATTGTTTTTGCTATAGATTTAAGTAAGCCTTAGCTCCTGACAGTGGTTAATGGCAGGGTTTTTTTCAGCCTCTTTTTCAAGGTGGAAAAACTCACCTTAGCTTTTGGTTTAAAAAGTGAAGTGGCCAGGCTTGGTGGCGCACACCTGTAATCGCAGCACTTTGGGAGGCTGAGACAGGAGAATTGTGAGTTCAAAGCCAGCCTCCACAATGGCAAGGCTCTAAGCAACTCGGTGAGACCCTGTCTCTAAATAAAACACAAAATAGGGCTGGGGATGGGGCTCAGTGTGCCCCTGAGTTCGATCCCTGGTCCCCCCCAAAAAGTGAAGTGGACACTTTGCATTTTCTTCTCTTCTGGAACACATTGGACCCATTTCATTTTTGCAGGAGACAAACATCTGGCTCGTTTTGCCTCTCATGGGCATGGGTGTGGTCCACAGCTATAATCCCAGCAGCTCAGGAGGCTGAAGGCAGGAGGATTACAAGTTTGAGGCCAGCCTCAGCAATTTAGCAGGACTGTGTCTCAGAATAAAAAGGATCGAGGATGTTGCTCAATGGTAAAGCAGGATTCAATCCTCAGTGCTGATTGATTGATTGATTGATTGATTTTTGTATCCAACATCATTTGGGAAAAGATAAGGTGTTTTGTGAACTTCCAAGACCAGCTTGAGTGGAAGTCTAGGATACTTTTTAAAAACAGAAATCAGGGGCTGGGATTGTGGCGCAGTGGTAGCGTGCTCGCCTAGCATGCGTGAGGCACTGGGTTCGGTCCTCAGCACCACATAAAAATAAAATAAAGATATTCTGTCCACCTACGACTACAAAAATAAATAAATATTAAAAAAAAAAACAGAAATCAATTTTTATTCCTCTGCTTAAAATCCCTAAATCTTCTGATTTAAAAATATACATACATACACACACACACACACACACACATACACACATACACACATATATATATATAATAAACTTTAAACTTCTCAGCATTCCCTTACATGATTTGACCCTTATCTGCCTCTCTGATTCCATTTCAGGCATTTTTCTTTTGGCTATATCCTCCCATTGCCTGCTCATCTTTCAGTTCACTGAAAGCGTCTCACTTTCACACATGCTTCCTCTCCTCTTCCCATGTTTTCTTTCTCATTTAAATGCTACCTCCTCAGAGTTCTTTCCTAACTATTCCTGATTGTCTCCCTAGATCTTTATCATAGCATGTTGATTTCTTTAATAGTACTTGTTATAATTTATTTGTTTCTTTGTTTATAGTCTCTTTTTCACACACATAAAACTGAAAGTTCCATGAGTTTTTTTCCAATATATTTACATTATATGTAGCCAGTATAATAGCACCATGCTCATAAATACTCAGTGCGGGACTATTACTCATCTGTCCATTTAATTATACATGTTGAATGTCTACTGTGTGCCAGAACTGTTCCCAATATGAAGGATATTATGGTGAGCAGCAACACGAAGTCTTTGCTTTGTGGAGCTTACATTCTAGTGGGAGAAGAAAAGTAATAAATACAAAAATAAGTAAATGACATCAGTGCTAAGATGATGTGTTTAGGTGATAGGAAACACATTTTTGCTGTAGTAATGGAAAGGAATTTTATTTCGTGACAATCAAGAGGACGAGCTCTCCAAGCAGAGGGGAGAGCTAGAACAAAGTTCTTAAGTCAGGAATGAGCTGGAGTTTTTATGGAACAAAGTACTGAGTACAGTGGGGTGAACAGAGGGAAAGAACTTTACAAGGTAAGATCAGGGATTTGGCTGAGGCTAGATAAAATGAGTGAGAGTAAGGGGTTTGACAGTGCCTTAGAGAGACTTCACAGTACCGAAGGAAGTGGCAAGGTGTGTGTGGGAATGGGTGTGGATGATTATGTCTACCAAGCAGCTCTCTTTAAGTTGTAGAAAATCATAAATCATTGCTTAATTTTTGTTTTCATTTTTCCCAGAGATGCTGTTTTCCTACTCATGGTTCTAATTCATGATTTTAGTTATATTCTCAAAACCAGTACAAACTAGTCATCCTGTGCTATGTGATCTTGCTTGTTCATATGTATAACAGACATTGGAAATAGAAAAGAAACACTCAGTTAATACATTTGTGCTGAATTCCTGAATTTGTGCCTGCTTTGGAAGTTCATGTTTCCTACTTTAGTCTCTGCAATAACCTGAAAGCAAAACTAGGCTGATTACTCAATCTTTCATTTCTACTTTTTCATTTCCCTGTGTTTTAGAAAGCAGGCAACTAGGGAAGGCAGCATTCTCAAGGGTGCTTAACTTCCACATTTTTAAGGGCAAACTTTTTTTTAATATCCTTGAAA
>PVHX01009106.1:55283-78935 GCA_004024805.1 Geosciurus inauris
TCCCTCCCCTCTCCTTCCTCCCTCCCCTGCTCCTCCCCCCTCCCCTGCTCCTCCCCTTCCCCCCCTCCTTTTTCCTTGTTCTTCATTAAACATGTGATGGCAAGGAGCTATTTTTAAGTTTCATACAGCAGCCTTAATGATGCTTTAGTTCTTTACTAACCCTAGAAGCAGAGGACTTAAAGGCATTTCCTCTTCTTTCTTAATGTTGTCCTTCTTAAGCTACAATATTTATAGGTAACCATGCACTTACAAGTAGTTATATTTTATAAGTTCAGAGTCTGAGCTTTGGAATCAGAAATGCATTTCCCCTTGTCAAAAAAACTATAAATTATTAGAAATGGGGGTGAGTTTCTAGGCTTGTTGAACCTACAATATAGCTGAAATACTACACATTTGTGATAAAAATATTAGGAGTATCACATTTCAGGTGTATAGTTTCTACTATGTGATGTTTAAGTAGGATTTTACATGGCAAGGTCTAGTGGTGCCATAAAGGTTTTGGTTTTTTGTTTTGGTACTGGGGGTGTTGAACCCAGGGGTATTTTACCACTGAGTCACAACCCCAGCCCTTTTTATTTTGAGACAGGGTCTTGCTAAGTTGGTTAGGGCCCAAGTTGCTGAGACTGGCCTCAAACTTGCTATCCTGTCTCAGCTGCTGGAGTCACTGAGATGATAGACTTGTGCCACTATGCCCGGCAAGATTGTCTTATCAAGGCTATTGAGAATGCTTCTGCCTATTTCATCTTCTGTGTGGCCCGGACCATGCATCTACGTGTGAGACATTCTTAAATTAGATTTTGTATTGGGAGTATTTATATGCTCTAACAGTTACAAAATGTGAAAAATTCATTTGGAGTAATCTTGAGTGAGGGAGTAAGAAGTTTGTATATTTTGAAATTTCCTAAACAGATATTAATGTTGGAAAATTATTATTGCCTTATCAGACAACATATTCACATATTTAGTGATCATTTAAAATTGTGTGTCCTCCCCCCTTGTCTCTTTTTAAAAATCTTTGCTTCTGTTCTTAAAATTGTTGATACTGCTTAGGTTTTTAAATGCAAAGGATTTAATTTACTTAACTCAAAAATACTATAAAATTAATAGTTAAAATATTTAACTCTATAATTGCTCTATTTTAATTCTTTACCAGACGTAATTATTTTTATTTCAAGATATTTTCATTATGTTGGAGCTAATTTTCTTCTTGCAGTGCTGGGGATCAAACCCAGTGTCCTGCGTGTGCTGGACAAGCTGTGTACCACTGAACTACATCTCCAGCCCTGTTGGAACTAACTTTTAAACATTTCTTAACTTTTATCCTTATGCAGGTAGTATAATTGCTGGCAAAGTGGTATTTGAGAAAGTTAGATGGAATGTGGAAGAGCGCATGCTTTGGATTCTAGGAGACGTAAATTCTAATTCTATTTCATTGTAGAGTCATTTCTCAGCATCTGTTTTTTTAATCTATAAAAGGAAGCAAATGGGGGGCTGGAGTTGTGGCTCAGTGGTAGAGCACTTGCCTAGTACCTGTGAGGCACTGGGTTCGATCCTCAGCACCACATAAAAATAAATAAAGGTAAAAACAAACAAAACAAAAGTTATTTTTTTTTTAAAGGAAGCAAATGAAATCTGCTTGCCTTACAGGGTTACTAAAATTACATAAGATTGATTGGCATGGCAACCCATTCTACTATAGGAATGAGCCAGCAGGAACAAGTAGAGAAAGCCTTCATGTTGTATTTCCTCCTGAAATCTTCCCTTTCATTGTCAGATTTCTTAATAGAATCATCTCACAAGCATTACTTTGAACCAAATCTCAGTCATTCTTATAAAAAATCAGTAATATTTAGTATTTATATTGTTATGACTCTGTAAATGTTCTTCAATCTGAGTCAGGTAATTATTACTATGAGTGTGTTTCTTTCTTGAACTGCTTTTCACTCCCTTTGGAATGCTGGTTGCTTTAATTTTCTTTTTGGTTTTTATTCTGTTCTGTCAAATACACTTTTAAATCTTTCTTCTGTTCTTGGAAATGTTACTCTGGGAACCTTCCACCTTTCTAATCCAATCTTGACTGGCTGCTCTCTAGGACTGCTGCAGAGCAGATCTTTCATCCTATCTGTTCCTTTCATCATTATTCTGGGAATTTCCTTTACTTATCTCCTGTTTTGAATCACATTTCCTGGTTCCTGTTTTCTCCTGTTTCTTGATTTATACCCTTGTTTTGGTTTAGCACATTCTCTGCCACCCACCTCCTACCACTACTCTCCCCAAACCCATCCACCATCAAATCCTCTTTGAAGGCATCGCTCTTAATGCCTGTGATTTTCCTTTCCCTTCAGTTTTCCTGTTGGATTGACCTCAGCCTTTTGTGCCTGCATAGCACCCTCTATCATATAGCCTTGCTCCGTCATAACTATTGCGCACTTCTTCTACATGTCAGGTGTTCAACACCAGAGACCATAAGATTAGAGATTGAAGTTCTTGTTTCCAAAGTAGTTCTGGAAGATAAATACTGGAGTTCTCCTTGGAGCAGGTACTGCCCCCTAGTGGTCCTTTTGAAAAGTTGGGGGACATTTTGTGTTACCATAGTTGGCATTTTGTAGTCAGGCCAGGGATACTAAATGTCTTATATGTTCTACACAAATTTAAAATATCCCTTCAGATATGTGGCAATTTTATAATTATCCAAACTTGAGCCCTAACTTTATTTTATATACAAACTCAAACTACTTTTGCATTGCCTGTGCAACAGATGGAAAGCAGCTATTGTTCAGCAATGTAAGTTTGTAGACCAAAAAAGTAATGAGGTGTTTTAGAGTCTTTACATTAGTCATTGATAGCACTTAGTCTCTTAAGAATCCTTCCAATTAGAGAATCCTAGTGAAGCCTTCACAAATTGATGAACATAATTTAATTTTAATAAAACATTAAATAGAATCTCTCAGTTGATAGATCATTTTGTAAACCCTGCAATAACAATAAAGAATAGGATTTCCTTCATATATAAGTAAAAGTAAGGTAACTTTCTATAGTAAATGCTAAAATTTTGTTCATTGTGTTTGTGTGTGTGTGTAGTGTGTGTTGGTACAATGTGCAGTGCACATCTTGATGAATTTCTATACACATACATGTAATTGCCACCTTGATTTAGATATACACTATCTGCATAGTTGGAAAGCAGGATAAACTTTTTTTTTTTTTTGTGCTGAAGATTGAACTCGGGGGCACTCAACCACTGAGCCACATCCCCAGCTCTATTTTGTATTTTATGTAGAGACAGGGTCTCACTGAGTTGCTTAGCGCCTCGCCGTTGCTGAGGCTGGCTTTGAACTCACTATTCTCCTGTCTCAGCCTCCCTAAGTGCTGGGATTACAGGCTTGTGCCACAGCACCCGGCTAGGATAAACATTTTTAAGCACTGCATTTTCAAATAATGTACACATTATATTTTTAATTATACAATAAATATAATTCAGAGTATCCAAAGAATCTGAAAGCATAAGGAAAATAGTGCGTGTATTGTATTTTTTTCAGATTAAAATAGGGCCTATTGCTTTAAACATAGAAGTCTTTTGCCTGAGAAAGTATATTAAGGTTGAAGAAAAAGATATTGAGTGTATTATTTGAAAATGGAACTAACATGTATATCCTGTTTCCCAACTTTATAGATACTCTGTGTAACATTCTAGTATCTTCCAGTATCCTCAAAAGTTTCCTTATACCCCTTTTTGGTCAGTATTCTGCTTCCACCAGAGGTGGAAGTTACAATGATGTTCTTACTTACATCATTATGGATTTGTTTTATCTATTCTTGAACTGCATATAAATAGAATTGTACAGTTATGTATTCTTGTGTTGCCTTCTTTAGCTCTGAGTTGTTTCTATGAGATTTCATCCATGTTTTAAGAGTAGTAAAAAAAAAAAAAAAAAGGTTTTTCTCATTGTTGTGCTGTATTCTATGTATCTATAACCAAATTTATTCTCTTCTTCCATTTGGATTATTTGAAGATTTGGGCTATATGAATAGTACAACTATGAACATTCATATTTGTTTTTATACTCATTTCTTATGGGTATAAATCTAGAAATAGAGGTTTTGTGTCATGTGATAGGCATATATTTAGTCTTTATAGCTACTGCAAAAAAGTTTTCCAAAGTGATTGTATCAGTTTACACTTCAATCAGCAGGCATGGTAGTAGTTCTGCTTGCTTCATATCCTTACCAACACTTGATATTGTTAATGCATCTCATAATATTTGCTCAGTCAAAAACTGAAAATTTAACATGGTATTATATCTTTAGATATATTTGAAATTTTAAATGAGGTCTGTTATAGTTGCAAAGAAAATTACATAAGTCACATTAAATGGTATTTATCTGCATGTATTTAAAAATAAATTGCTCATTGTATTAGTCACCAGCTACTATAACAAATACCTGAAATAATCAACTTTAAAAAAGAAAAGGTTTATTTCAGCTCATAGTTTTAGAGGTTGGCCTCATCATGGCACATAATGGTAGGAGCATGCAGCAGAACAACACTTCTTATCTCATGGCTGTGAAGCAAAAGAGAGAAGAGGAAGGTACAATCCCCTTGTAGAAGACAAATCCCCAGTGACTTGAAGCCCTCCTACTAGGCCCCACCTCTTAATATTTCCACCATCTCCTAATAGTGCCAAACTGGGGACCAAGCCTTTAACATATAGGGTTTTAGGGAATATTAAAGATCCAAACTATAGCAGTTGCTGAGAATTTTAATTTCCACCTAGGATAGGCCTTAATGTATTGATTTGAAATTTGCTCTCATGCTTCATTAGTTATCAGTTGTAGCCTAACAAATTATTTTTAAAAGTTGTACTAAAAATGTACAGAAAAGAATAAAAACAGGGGCTGGGGTTGTAGCTCAGTGGTAGAGAGCTTGCCTAGCATGTGTGAGGCACTGGGTTTGATTCTCAGCTTCGAATATGAATAAATAAAATAAAGGTCCATCAGCAACTAAAAAATTTTTTTTTTAAAGAACAAAAACATTTATGGGTATGAAAAATCAATTAAACAAGAAGGAAGGCAGTAACAAAGGAATCAAGGAACAAACAAAGTATAATAATATACAAAAAAAAAAAACCCAGATACCAAAATGGCAAAAGTCCTTCCTTATTGGTAATTACCATAAATATAAATGGATTAAAAACTGTCTAATTCAAAGTAGAAGTTGGCAAATGGAGAAAAAAGACATGATTGAACTATATACCATCTACAAGAAAATAATTTGAGATCCAAAGGCATGAACAGTTGAAATTGAAAGAATGAATGAAGATATTCGATGCAAACAGTAACCAAAACAGAGCTCTTGTTGGGTTATATATGTTTATAATTGATAGAGCTTCTGAATTGATTGACCTCCTTTTATCTCTTTGATAACAATTTTTTGTCTCTTTAATAACAACTTTTGACTTAGTTTATTTTGTCTGATGTTAATATAATCACCATAGCCTCAATAGAATGTGATTGTATATCTAAGTTCAAAAAATGTTTTGCTTAAGTATTAGCCTGTATTCTAAAATGTGATGATAGTGTTCAGAGATGTTAGATACAGTGGTAGATAGCGTATAGAACGAACATTGGACTTTCTTTTAAGGGTACACATTGTTAGGACTGTTCATAATAGAATCTTGTCTACTACCTTATGCCTTCAACTTTTAATTTTACTCTACTGTTTTAATGTTCTTATAGTCTTTTCATTTATCCAAATTAACTTACTAGAATGTTTGTTTTAATAGATTATAAGACAGTCTGAGGAAGATTAAGCTAAAGCAAATGGTCCTAACAGGTTTGTGTCCAGATAGCATCCGAATGCTTTTATGATTTGCTGTTTGATTAAAAAATCTAAAATATTCCTTGGTGATTTCTTTGTAGATTCTCGCATGGAAATCCTGAAATGCAGAGGGGAAACCATAGCTAAGGAGATCAGTGAAGCCATGAAGGTAAAAGTATGTGCTAAATAATTATAAAATGAACAAAATGTATGACTAGTTATTTACTCTCAATATCCATGTGTGTTTTAGTGTACTATAACTGTAATTCTTAGTCTCTTAAATAAATAGATATTTAGTAAATATCAAGCAACAATAAAATTCAGGAAACCATTTATTAGGCACCTACTATGTACCAGATATTATGATACATTATAATGTATCATTGGTTATATTTTTGGGTTCTGAGTATTAGCAGCCCATTAGATGATTCTGGATAATAATACTAGCTGAAATTTATTGTGTACATGGAGTGAATCAGGCACCATATAACAGTTTTACATTTATTATTTCATTTAATCCTTATACTAACCCTATGTAATAGGTTGTTATTTCCCCCGTTTTATAGATGAAAAAACTGAGGTACTAAGATGCTAAGACAGCCAAGCCAGGATTTAAACCTTGAATATTTGGCTCTAGAATTTATATTTGCTCTCTCTCGCTCACGCGCTCTCTCTCTCTTTTTATTGTGATGCTTGGCAATTGAACCCAGGGCCTCACATATGCTAAAAGGACATATTCTACCACTGAGCACCCCCAATACCTCACCCAGAATCTGTACTTTTTTTTTTTCTTTACTTGTTCTAATTAGTTACATATGACAGTGGAATGTGTTTTAACATCTTGTACACAAATGGAGCACAACTTCTCATTCTTCTGGCTATATGTGATGCAGAGTCACTCCAGTAGTGTATGTAGGGTAATAATGCCTGTCTCATTCTACCGTCCTTCCCATCCCCACAGCCCCACTCTTCTCTCACTCCTCTACACAAACCAGAGTTCCTTCATTCTTCTTTCCCCCTGTCCCTGCCTCACTATGAATCAGTGTCCGCTTATCAGAATACATTTGGATTTTGGTTTTTTTGGGATTGTCTTATTTTGCTTAGTATGATATTCTCTAGTTCCATTCATTTACCTGCAAATACCATAATTTCATTATTTAAGGCTGAATAATATTCCATTGTGTAGGTGTACATTTTCTTTATCCATTCATCTGTTGAAGAGCATCTAGGTTGGTTCCATAGTTTAGCTATTGTGAATTGAGCTGCTATAGACATTGATGTGGCTGTGTCACTGTAGTATGCTGATTTTAAGTCCTTTGTGTATAAACCGAGGAGTGGGATAGCTGGGTTAAATGGTGGATCTATTTCAAGTTTTCTGAGGTATCTCCATGCTGCTTTCCGTAGTGGTTGCACCAATTTGCAGTCCCACTAGCAATGTATGAGTGTACCTTTGTTCTCACATCCTTGCCAACACTTATTATTGCTTGTATTCTTGATAATTGCTATTCTGACTGGAGTGAGATGAAATCTTAGTTTTGCATTTCTCTAATTATTAGAGATGATGAACATTTTTTCATATGTTTGTTGATTGATTATATTTCTTCTTCTGTGAAGTGTCTGTTTAGTGCCTTAGCCCATTTATTGATTGGGTTATGTGTTTTTTTGGTGTTAAGTTTTTTGTGTATCCTGAAGATTAGTGCTCTATCTGAGGTGCGTGTGGTAAAGTTTTTTCCCATTATGTAGGCTCTCTCATCACATTATTGATTGTTTCCTTTGCTGTGAAGACGCTTTAGTTTGAATCCATACCATTTATTGATAGAGTCTATACTTTTTTTTTTAATATTTTTGAGTTGTTGATAGACATTTATTTATATGTGGTGCTGAGAATTGAACCCAGTGCCTCCTCACACATGCTAGGCAAGCACTCTACCACTGAGCTATGACCCCAGCCCCAACAGGGGTCATAGCTTAACCACTATACTATACTACTACTCCATCTGGAGAATCTTAATATTATTATAATGAAAATGTTTAGAGTTTGATATTTATTTTATCCAAAACAAAAACATTTGGATTTCTAGTATATGAAAATTATTTTTTTAAACTCCTTCAGAATATTCCCTGTTCTGTAATATTCTTTTGAGGTTTGGATCGATTCTATAATTTTCTAGTAATTATCTGTCAGCATGTTCTTGATTGGGTGTTGGCAAATTAGAGTAGGTCAAACTAAAATTCATCTGCCCCATTTTTGTAAATAAAGTTTTATTAGAACATAGCCACGGGGCTGGGATTGTAGCTCAGCGGTAGAGCGCTTGCCTTGCATGTGTGAGGCCCTGGGTTCGATCCTCAGCACCACGTACAAAGCAATAAAATAAAGACATTGTGTTCATCTACAACTAAAAAAATATTAAAAAAAAAAAAAAAGAACATAGCCACGTCCATTCATTTGCTTATTATCTGAGGTTTCTTTCACATTACAACAGCAGAGTTGAGTTCTTATGGTAGAGATGCAAAACCTCCAGAGCAAAACTATTTACTATCTGGTCCTTTACAAGAAAAATGTATTGATCCCTCTTCTTGATTATTAAGCTTTGTTAAGATACTCATTCATCCTAAAATACAGAATTTCAGACATTAGATCCTTAGTTCTGAACTTCTGTTATTCCTGTTCTTTGAATTTAATTTTAATACCAGGCATTGTAGGATAAGAATAAATCTTTCTGGTCTTAGCTTGTAGAAAAACTTTCTCAGCTTAAACTGTTGTTTTGAAGATAAAAACTGAATATTCATGATCCCAAGAAATCAGGTCTCAAAAAAGCCTTGACCTGATAATAGTGCTGTGTCCATCTGTGTTTGTGTTCCAACCTGAGATTAATATTGATTGTTACTTTTTTAAGACTTTGCCTGCATTGATTGAACAAGGAGATGGATTTTCCCAAGTTTTGAAGATGCAGCCTATCATTCAGCTCCAGAGGATCCACCAAGAAATCTTTTCCAGTTGTAGAAAACCAGATGCTAAACCTGAGAATTTTATAACACAAATAGAAACCACACCAACAGAGACTGCTTCCAGGAAAACCTCTGATGTGGTACTGAAAAGAAAGCGAACTAAGGACTGCCCCCAGAGAAAATGGTATCCACTGCGGCCAAAGAGAATTAATCTGGATACATAAGCTCTTTTGTTTGAGAATATAAGTGCTGTCAGTGTTTAGATTACCATCTACTACCTAGACAGGACTTCATTTAAACAACAAATAACTCCTACTAGTGAGTCATTGATACAAATATAGTAAGTCTGTGCTAGGATATGATGTAATATTGTATTTCTTATTTCATTTCACCTATAGTAGGTGAAAAGAGTTTTTAGGTTTGGTTTTTTTGTTTTTTTTTCAAGTTGGCACAAAACACACTAGTGGACATTGAGTGCAAATTTTTACTTTGCTTAAATGCCATCAACTCTTGGCTACCTTGCAGCTTTTGTGGAATTGTATGAGTAACGTATTCTGTTGGTTTCCTTGATGTACATCTTTCTTTAAAACAAGAGGAGGAGGCTGTGGGATGATTCGTTAGGTGCTGAAAACAAATCAGTTCTACACAGGAGCAGATGCATTTTTTAGATGTAGGATTTCATTTGTTTGTTTGAAGTGCTGGGGGTGGGATCCAAGGCCTTGTGCATGCCACACATGTGCTCCACTACTCCACTACAGCCCTATCCCTAGCTGCAGTTTAATTTATCAACTTGAAGTGCAGATGACAAGACTGGCTTTGAATTTGTTATTCTAAGATCATCTAATTTGTATTTGTGGGATTAATTTTAGACTTTTTTGGTTTTGTTTCAAAAGACAAAGATGGCTATTTGTGCAAGAATTATTCTTCAGAATAAACATTGGCAGGTGGCCAGTGTTTCTTGCCTGTAATTTTGTTTCTCATGAATATTTAACATAATTTGACTTGGAAACTAATAGTTTCTTTTTAGAATTCCTTATTCCAATTTCTTCTTTATACATAATTCAGTTCAATGTATATATCAGATTAATTGGCAAATTGTCATTGTACAACAAATGCAGTAATACTGAGCTATTTTACATTTAAGTATGTTTATATGTCAAATATATAATCATTGATAGAAGCCTGAGAAACTGTATTACCTATATTTCCAACATTTAACTACAGTTTTCTATAGCACTTACGGTGTTTCTTACAATATGCAAAGTAGGCAGGCCATATAACTTACCATGTTTCCCCTTTTTTTTGGTACTGGAGATTGAACTCAGGGGCACTTGACCACTGAGCCACATCCCCAGCCCTATTTTGTGTTTTATGTAGAGACAAGATCTCACTGAGTTGTTTAGTGCCTTGCCATTGCTGAGGCTGGCTTTGAACTCATGATTCTCCTGTCTCAGCCTTCCTAAGTGCTAGGATTACAGACTTGCGCCACCGCGTCCGGCTTGCATGTTTCCCCTTTTGATGCTTATAATACTTTTCTCCATTTGCAGAGGCATTTACTAATCATGGCTTAGAAAATTTATATATCTTTTGCTCAAAATGTCTTAATAATCATAAATGTCTAGATTTGTGAGGCCTGTCTCAGTGAAGAAAACTTACAAAGCCTCTTTATTGCATTGTGTGTTTTAATGTTACAGTTTGATATCTGTATATTTGTATATAGTGATGTTTTTAATTAAAATAATGTACAAAAACTAAGACCTTGATACTGTGTATTTTTAAAAAATTTTTTTTTAGTTGTAGATAGACACAATATCTTCATTTTATTTATTTTTTTATGTGGTGCTGAAGATCGAACCCAGTGCCTCATGCATGCCAGGCAAGCGCTCTACCACTGAGCCACAATTCCAGCCTGATACTGTGTATTTTTAAGAGTTATCTTAGGTATTCTTGAGCTCAGCTTTAGTTGAACTGCAAGTCAGCACCCTGCATTTTAGAAAATATTAAACTTCACCTTAAAATTGTTTTGTGGCTACAGAACATTGCTATTTTTACAGTGCTAACTTTTTCATACTGTTGTTGTAGGGCAGAGGCCTGCTGCAAAACTGAAGCAGCACAGAGACCTTCCTTCTTATATTCTTGCCAGAAAGATTTCAGACATGTCACTCAGAGTAAGAGGCATGAGTTTATTAGAAGGGACAGAAAAGTGGAAAAGGGGACACACTCAAGGGAGAGAGTAGGTCCTCTCAGAAGAGAGACAGCATACCCCTTTGACTCTCTAGTTTTATTGGGAAGGGTCCCAGGGAAATTTCCAAAAGTCATGCCCAGGTCACTACTCTTGACCTTTGACTGACAGGATGTCAGACTTTCAAGTCCCCACTGCTGTGACAACTCTAGGTCACTTTGGCTCATGCTGACCAGTCCTAATTAGAACCTGTTCTTATAGGTTTATGGTTAGAATTATTCTGATCTCCCTGTGTTCGGGAATCTGGTCTGTATAAGGGTCACAAAAGTCCTTTCCTCCAACCCCTTTCAGGGTAACTTGTATTCTTTCTATTGGCATTTCAGACCTGAATTTCTCCTGCAGATATAGGTTATTTGCTGAGGAGTGCAACATATCCTGCCAACTTAAGCCAGGCAGGGATACAGGTAAATGGCTTTTAAAAAGAAACATGGGGGTCAGCATAGTGGGCCTTGTTTATAGAATTATTCCCTTAGCCTCATGTTCCCACCACTCATCTGGCTATTCCCTATCAGTATTAAAATTCTATATGATTGGTTCCACTTCAGAAATTCCCAAACAGCTGGGTGTGGTGGTGCACACCTGTAATCCCAGCACTTTGGGAGGCTGAGACAGGAGAATCACAAGTTCAAAGCCAGCCTCAGTAAAATCGAGGCACTAAGCATCTCAGTGAGACCCTGTCTCTACATAAAACACAAAAGAGGGCTGGAGATGTGGCTCAGTGGTCGAATACCCCTGAGTTCAATCCCCCCCAAAAAAGAAAGAAATTCCCAAGAAAAAAACAAGAATTGTTAAATCAGAGTATATAACAATTTCATTTTAATTATATAAGAAAATATCACCACCTTTTAAAGGATGTGTATTAAGATACATAGAGTTAAATGACAATGTTTTGGATTTGCTCAGAAAAATTTCATCAAAGAAAAAAAGGAATAGATTAAGAAAATGTGGCAAGGGGCTGGGATTGTGGCTCAGTGGTAGAGCGCTTGCCTCGCATGCATGAGGCCCTGGGTTCCATCCTCAGCACCACATACAAAGCAATAAAATAAAGACATTGTGTCCATCTATAACTAAGAAAAAATTAAAAAATGAAAAAAAGAAAATGTGGCAAAAATATTCATAATGCTGAATCTGTGTGATGGATATGTTTAATCTTTCTAGTTTTATTTCTGGAAATATTTATAATTAAATTTTTTTACCATCCAGCTCCTAGACACCTGAGGCTTGAAATCTCCTTGAGAGCCCAAGTTTCTCCATATAGTTACAGCAGAATTTAATATAGAAATTCCATTTGGAAAAGACTATTTTAGATTATTAACTAAGATAAACATGACTATCGATAATATTGAAGTATACACTCTTAAGAAAAATTAGCATACAAAATCAACATACAAAAATCAATAGCTGCTCCTATGGCTTGGAAGGCTGAGGTAGCAGGATTATGAGCTCAAAGCTAGTCTCAGGAAAAAAAGCAAGATGCTAAGCAAATCAGTGAGACCCTGTCTCTAAATAAAATACAAAATATGGCTAGGGGATGTGGCTCAGTGACTAAGTGCCCCTGAGTTCAGTCCCCAGTACCAAAAAAACAAAACAAAACAAAATCAATAGCTTTCTGCTGAGAAAGAAATCAGGAAAACATTCACAATAGCCTCAAAAAAAAAAAAAAAAAAGAAACAAAGATTCCTAAAATTCCTTGGAATAAATTTAACCAAGGAGGTGAAAGACCTCTACAGTGAAGACTATAGAACACTGAAGAAAGAAATTGAAGACCTCAAAAGATAGAAAGCCCTCCCATGTTCATGGATAGGCAGAATTGATATTGTTAAAATGGCCATACTACCAAAAGCAATATACAGATTTATTGCAGACCCCATCAGAATAGAATGACATTCTTCACAGAACTAGAAAAAAACTAAAATTCACTTTGAAGAATAAAAGACCCAGAAGAGCCAAAGCAATTGTAAGCCAAAAAAGCAATGCTGGAGGCATCACAATATAATACCCAACTTCAAACTATACTACAGAGCTATAGTATCAAAAACTGCATGGTACTACTGGCATAAAAACAGACACATAGACCAATGGAACAAAATAGAAGACACAGAGACAAACCCGTATCTATAATTGTCTGATCCTTGACGAAGTTGCCAAAAACATACATTGGAAGAAAGACAGCCTTTTAATAAATGGTGCTGAAAAAAATGGTTATCCATATATGGAAGAATGAAAGTAGACCCTTGTCTCTCACCCTACATAAAAATTAAAATCTATCAAAGACCTAAGAATTAAAGCAGAAACTATGGAACTTAGAAGAAAACATAGAATCAACACTCTAGTATATAGGCACAGGTAATGACTTTCTCATTAGGACCCCTATAGCTCAAGAAATAAAAGTTGCCAGCACTTTGGGAGGCTGAGACAGGAGAATCGCGATTTCAAAGCCAGCCTCAGCCATGGTGAGGTGCTAAGCAACTCAGTGAGACCTTGTCTCTAAATAAAACACAAAATAGGGCTGGGGATGTGGCTCAGTGGTCAAGTACCCCTGAGTTCAATCTCTGGCACCAAAAAAAAGAAAAAAGTTAATAAATTGAATGATATCAAATTAAAAACCTGCATAGCAAAGGAAACAATTAGGAATGTGAAGAGAACCTACAGAATGAAAGAAAACCTTTACTAGCTAGTCTTTTGACAAAGGATTAATATCTAGAATATATAAATAACTCAAAAAACTTAACACCGAAAAATCAAATTACTCAATAAGTGAGCAAATGAATTAAACAGACACTTCTCAAAAGAAAAAATACAAATAGTCAATAAATACATGAAAAAATGTTCAACATCATTAGCAATTAAGGAAATGCAAATCAAAACTACACAGATTTCACCTCATACCAGTCAGAATGGAAGTCATCAAGAATACAAATAATAAACACTAGAGAGGATGTGGTGAAAAAGGAATATTTTTACACTGTTGGTGGGATTGTAAAATAGTGCAGCCACTATGGAAATCAGTGTGGAGGTTCCTCAAAAGACTAAGCATGGAGGCCTGGGGTTGTAGCTCAGTGGTAGAGCGCTTGCCTAGCATGTTTGAGGCACTGGGTTCAATCCTCAGCACCATATAAAAATAAATAAAGATATTGTGTCCATCTACAACTTATATATATATATATATATATATATTTAAAAAACTAGGAATGGAAATAACATATGACTCAGCTATACCATTCCTGATATTGATCCTGAAGAATTAGTCATCTTACTACAGTGATACATGTATACCCATGTTTATAGCATCACAATTCACAATAGCCAAACTGGAACCAGCCTAGGTGTCCATCAATTGATGAATGGATAAAGAAAATGGGATACACACACACACAATGGAGTTTTATTCAACCATAAAGAAAAATGAAATTATGTCATTTGCCAGAAAATGGATGGAACTAGAGACCATCATATTAAGTAAAGTAAGTCAAATTCTTAAGTTCAAAGGCTATATGTTTTCTCTCAAATGCAGACGCTAGAGAAGAAAAAGGAAAAGAAAGGTGGGGGTGGTTCTCCTAAAAATCAAAGGGAGATCAGTAGAGGAAAGAGACCAAGAGGTGAGAGATGGGGAAAGTGCTGGGGAGTGATATTGGCCAAATTATGTTGTTATATTGCGTGCACATACTAATATGTAACAACAAATTCCATCATTATGCACAACTATAATGCAGCAATAAAAAAATGGGGGGGGGCTGGGGTTATGGCGCAGTGGTAGCGTGCTCGCCTAGCATACATTCGATCCTGTAGTATGGGTTCGATCCTCAGCACCACATAAAAATAAAGAGCCGGGCGCGGTGGCGCAAGCCTGTAATCCCAGCACTTAGGGAGGCTGAGATAGGAGAATCGCGAGTTCAAAGCCAGCCTCAGCAACGGCGAGGCGCTAAGCAGCTCAGTGAGACCCTGTCTCTACATAAAACACAAAATAGGGCTGGAGATGTGACTCAATGGTCGAGTACCCCTGAGTTCAATCCCCAGTACCAAAAAAAAAAAAAGGTATCCTGCCCATCTACAACTAAAAAATAAATATTAAAAAAAAATGGCAGGGGGGGTGATTAAAAAGTAACAGTATTTCAATGCTAAAAAAAAAAAAAGAGAGAGAGAAAGAGAAATCACATTTCTGCTTAGGCCGAAAACTAGTAAGCTAAGAGGAGTAAAGAAATTCAGTAGTGGGGCTGGGATTGTAGCTCAGCGGTAGAGTGCTTGCCTCGCATGCGTGAGGCCCTGGGTTCGATCCTCAGCACCACATACAAAGCAATAAAATAAAGACATTGTGTCGATCTACAACTAAAAAAATATTAAAAAAAAAAAGAAATTCAGTAGTTATAGGAAATGTTGGAAAGGTTGAAGGAAAATATTGAAAATGAAAAGTTTTTCTCCATGTTACAAAAAGTAAACTGGACTGAATAAAATCCTAAAATTCTCTTTTGGGACTAAGGCTGTGGCTTAGTGGTAGAGCACTCGCCTACCCTGCATGAAGCCCTGGGTTCAATCCCTAACACCACCACCACCAAAAACAAACAAAACAGCAAAAAATAAACAAAAAGGTCAAATCTAGTCCTGAGAGAAAATGCTGTCAAAGGTGGTAAAATATAAATGCTCTGAAATGATAATAAGGGATGGTTGCTTGGCAAACATACTAAAAACCATTAGACTTACAGAAAGCGAATGGAATGACATGTAAAGGGTATCTCAAAAAAGATAATAGAGAAATAGAACTGATTAAAAAAAAATCCCAGAACTGAGAAATACCAAGTGCTATGGTTTGGATGTGATTTGTTCCCATCAAAACTCATGTTGAACTTGATCCCCAACATAACATCACTCAAAGATGGTGGGACAGGTATTAATGTAGCTCCTTTGAGAAGGGGTTGTTTTAAAGAGAGTCTGACTTCCTTGGCTTGCTCTTTTACTTCCTCTCTTGCTATGTGATTTGTTTACACGAATCCACTTGCTCTTCCACTTTTACCACCATGCATGGAGAAGCATGTGGCCCCCATCAGAAGCCAAGCAGATGCCAGTGCCATGCTCTTGGACCTCCAGATCTGTGAGTCAAGGTTAACTTTAATAATCACTCAGCTGGGCTGGGGTTGTAGCTCAGTGGTAGCCTAGCATGTATGAGGCATGGGGTTTGATCCCTAGCACCACATAAAAATAAATAAAATAAAGGTATTGTGTCCATCTACAACTACAAAAATATTTTTAAAAAAATAATAATCACTCAGCCTCAGGTATTTTGTTATAACAACAGAAAACAGACTAAGACAATGTGTAACCAGATGGAATGACCCCCTCAATATTCAGTGCATGGAATGAAAAAAGACAAAAAAATAACAATAAAATCACCCCACCAAGGCATATCATTAAGAAATGTTAGCTAGGCACGGTGGCGCATGCCTGTAATCCCAGCAGACTGGGAGACTGAGGCAGGCAAGTCGTGAGTTCAAAGGCAGCCTCAGCAACTTAGCAAGGCAGTTAGCAACTCAGTGAGACCCTGTCTCTAAATAAAATATAAAAAGGACCGGGGATTGTGGTTCAGTGGTTAAGTGCCCCTGGGTTCCATCCCTGGTTTAAAAAACAAAACAAAATAAAATGTTAGGGATAAAGAGAAGTTCCTCAAACTTCCATGGGGGGGGGGGGGCTTGTGAAGGAGAATTGAAATGGTATCAACTGAATAGCTGTCTTAAAATCTAGAAGGCTTTGGAGCAATACAATCTGGAAATTCTCAGCATAAATGATTTATAACCCAACATTCTATACCCAGTCACGCTAATAACCAAATGTGACTTATCAAATGTTCCAAAAGCCATTCTCAGATATGCAAATTCTCAAAGGAAAAACTTAGTTTGAAAGCCTCCTATCTGGGGACACTACTGTGGGTTGTGGTCTACTATGAAGGGTAAACCGAAAAGAAACAGCCATGGGATCTGGGAAATGGAGGCCCCAAAAGTGAGACACTGACTACTCAGCCAAATTGGAGAACAATCAAGAGAAGACATGTTGGGGCTGTAGCTCAGTGGTAGAGTGCTTGCCTCGCATGTGTGAGTCACTGGGTTTGATCCTCAGCACCACATAAAAATAAATAAATGAAATAAAGATATTGTGTTCATCTACAACTAAAAAATATATTTTAAAAAAAGAAGCCAGGTTGAATGAAGAATCTATAGGACTTCAAAAGAGATTTTCAGAAGGAAAAAATATAACTGGCAGCACAAGTGATGGTCTTGAGCCCCTGAAAGATTGTATAAAGGAGATATTTTATAGTATCATTCAGATGCTCAAGGCAACAAACAAAAAAATCAGGAAATTATTTACTACATAACAGCCAGAAAGTTACACAAGAAAAGAAATGTAGTCATAGTAACAGTTGGTTCCATGGTGAACAATATTCATACAGACATAATAAAAATCTTGAATCTGCAGTGAAGAAAGAATTGAGACAGTTATACTGGAAAATGAGAGGATGGGTGTTAGAAGTATAGCCCTGGCATCGACAGGCAAATGAACATTGGTCAAAGACTGAAGGTGGGTACT
Organism: Geosciurus inauris; assembly: GCA_004024805.1. Lineage (NCBI taxonomy): Eukaryota > Metazoa > Chordata > Mammalia > Rodentia > Sciuridae > Geosciurus > Geosciurus inauris. Next base: position 72,866 of record PVHX01009106.1, read on the forward strand.
GGAGGCCCCTTAGAAGTGCTGGGCCAAAGTGTCCCAGATGGGCTGGAGCAGCTGGGGGGCAGGGGCAGGGGTACTGAGAAGCCTCCTTTACCAGCCAGTATAGAGTTCATATTTCAATTCTTTGAACAGTTCATATGATTGTCCCAGTATAACCAAATATCAGCCATGAAATGGAAATATTGGGAGTGAAAGCTTCATCCACCACCACTGGATGTCAGTGGATAATCTCTAAATAGCTGCTCCATATGGACATCATTCAGTAAATACAAGAATAAAGAGCTAAGAATAGAAGGTGTTAACTCTGTAGATGAACTTAGGTAAGGAGAAGTGGGCCAGGTCTCTCTCTTTTTTTCTATACCTTACAGATTTGATTTTTAAAACTATGGACAAATAATACTTGGATATAAATATCTGATTTTTAAAATTATTTGAAAACTATCACAAATATAAGTGAACATGAATTATCTTCTGTACTATCTTCTACTCATCATATTGTGAAGAAAAAACAAATTATTCTCCAGAGACTATTTCAGGGTTTCAGTTACATTGTCTCCATATAGTTCTGGTGAGATTTGTACCCTCTGTTACTGGATGAGGTTTAATTTTGGTTTCTGTGGAGTGGTTTTTTTTTTCCCTACCCCTAACTACTTGTTTTGCAAACAGATTCTGTTATCTTTATATGCAAAAATGAAGGGGAAAAATCTTTCTAGAGAACCACTGAAACATTCTTGGGGATTTTATACAAAAGGATTTGGAGAAACTAATATTCATTTGAAGTTTCAAGAGTGAACCATCTTCCTGTAATTCATTGCTGTCTCTCTCTATTGCTTACACCCCGTGGGCCCTTTGCTAATATTAGTTGAATGAATGGTTTTGTATTGCCAATTTTTAACTTGCTGGTTCCCCTAGATCACAATCTCATATTCATTATTAATGGCACCTAGAAGATCAGCTTGTTTTTGTAAGAGAGGGAAGGAGGTGTAAAGGACTGAGGGCAAATCACTGAGAAACTTGCCTACAAGAGGACTCTTTGGCTCCTAGAGCTAAAGTCTAGTCCCCTGTCCCTGCAGGACATCAAAGCAAAGGGAGCCACTCATACCCCTCAGATGACCCCATAGCACTAGAAGGCACATACGTGCTGTTTTCCTTTGGCCACCTTCCCTTGACTTCTGGGAAGTCTGGAGTAGCCGGATAAGAAAACCCACCTCCTCCTGGTCTTCTACTCCAACTACTTCCTCAGTCTGTGAAGGATCAAGCATCTGTATCATCACCTTGACTACCTCATTCAGAGAATGGCTCCAATGCCTTTGGGCACATGCCCACTGGCAGATTTTAAGACTTCCCCTGATGCCTACTCAGGTGGCTCCCTGGTCTACACCTTCTGCTACAATGGCCTTGGAGTTCTCTGTCCATTTCTGCCCCAATGCCACCTTGATCTCCTCTATGCACCTCTTCACTGGTCCATGAGTATCAGACTTGAGTAGTTGATTCTTCTTCCTTTAAAACTCCTCTGGAGCTGGGTGTGGTGGCACATGCCTATAATCCCAGCAGCTCCAGAAGCTGAGGCAAGAGGATCATGAGTTCAAAGCCAGCCTCAGCAAAAGTGAGGCGCTAAGCAACTCAGTGAGATCTTGTCTCTAAATAAAAATACAAAATAGTATTGGGGATGTGGCTCAGTGGTTGAGTGCCCCTGAGAGTTCAATCCCTGGTAACCCCCTTCCTGATAAAAGCTCTTCTGGAGGTTTGTTTCCTTCATACGGCAGCTCTGACTATCCTTCCACTCGGGTCCTTGTTGCCTGGAACTCCTCCTCAACCCCTTAGTCCTCTATCTCTGCTTTTTGCAGTACCAGCTGAATCTGGTGCTTTTTTCCACAGTATGGCTCCTTTCTTCCTATTTCTGAAACTTTCTTTTGAGCCATTTTATAGCTAAGCATCTCTGCCAAAAGAGTGGGTAGGAAAAAGAAGAGGAGAATCTTTGACCTTGGTATCTGGCTTCATCCCACTCTGATAAAAACTGGATGAGCTGGAAAGGTTAAAATAAGGTGAATCCTCTCTGATTTGCCATATTCTCTATATCGCCTGTCTACCCATTTCTGATCCTGTGATGGGGTAGAAAGTAAGGGGACACTGGCAGAATAATAAAAACTTGTAGGACACCTTTGTTCTAGGTCCTATATATCCAACTCTGGAGACTCATGATATTTCCCAACTACATTCCAAACAATATTTGAAAGATCATTTTCCATTGCCATGCCTTTATTTATTCCACAAATATGCAATGATTCAAATAGTGTGTGCTAACAGGCATGAGGCTATACCGATTACATGTAAACCAAGGCACAGACCTTGCCCACAAGCAATTTACCATTAGTCACGGGAAACATCAGTGACAGTTGCTAGGGATCCCTGTGCTGAGGAGCCTCGGGAGCCTGAGCTCCCTGCAGTTTTGCACCTAGGGGGAACATGAGAGTGAAACTCAGGATTTGGAGAGTTCTGTGGAATTAGCTGCTTGCAAGAAATGGTTTCGTCTGTGGAAACTATGATGGAGCATGAAGAAATTCCTGTAATTTGTTGGCAAATATTTACTGCAATTTCTTTGTGTTGTAACTCCAACCCAACAATTCTTTTTAAAAAGTTCAGATTTGACAGATGATTGCTTCTTTAGAAATACCCCCTTTTAAAATTATTTGTCATTTCTTTCGCCTTTCGTACACAAAGGAAACAAAAGTTCCAAAAGTAAACATACACTACTCTCTGCCCTGGTGAGGGCTGATGGACTCTGTGACCCCAGCCTGTCCTCCCTGAAAAGGCTGGACTTCATTTCTGAGGTGCTCTTCCCTGGAGGGCCTTGAGCTGCTCTCAGAGTCAGACTGAGATGAAATAGAGGGGGACTTGATCAGGCCTACCTGGTTGTTGTCTGTGAATGGCAACCACCCTTCAAAGGGCTCAGCAAGTGCTGCCTGTGACATACAGGTCAACCTCTGGTTCCCTTCACTGTGTCATATATCAGAGCCTCTGAATTCTCAGAAACCTTCACTTTTTCCTAACAAAACTCCTTTTTTTTTTTGCATATATCTTCCTATAAATCCAGACACATGAGGTCACCATTCATTCCACTCTTGGTAGTTCAAGATAAAAGATTACCCAAAGAAAAGGAAGAGATTAACAGCCACATATGTAAGTGCAGCAAAACGGAGTGAAAGATCATTAATAAATAGTATGAATTATAGAACTGTAAAGTAGCATATATACTCTATTATATGTTAATATTTCATAAATATGCATATATGTGTGTATGTATATATATATATTTATTTTTTTATTTTTATTTTTTTGAGCTGTAGTCTTGCTGTTGCCCAGGCTGACCGTGAACTTCTGGACTCAAGTGATTCTCCTGCCTCAGCCTCTTGAGTACCTGGGACTATAGGCATGTACCACCACTCCCAGCTAAAGCAGCATATAGAGGATCCACTATGTATCCAGAATTGTACAAAAACTCTTTCTGTAACTATTTAAGTATAATTTTACCAAGCAGTTTGCTGAAGATAATAGCAAATTCCAGAAGTTACCATGTATTGAGTGCTTCCTGAATGCTAAGAGCTTCAATGCATCATCTCATTTGATCCTCAAAACAACCTATGAGGTGGGGTTATTATCACCTTCATTGTCATGATGAAGAAATGGAGATGAGAGCCTCCCCTTCTCAACAGTTTTCAGACCACAGGAGAAGGACAAGGCCTTCTGGCTCACAGCACAGGCCCATTCCCATCTTAGATGCCCTCACCATTATAACACAGCTATCTTGTTCTTTTTTTTTTTTCCCAATGACATATATCATGATATAGTAACAACAAACATTTCTAAATTTCCCAGGAATTCATGAATAGCTAATATTTTGAAATAATGGCAGCATCTAAGAAAGTACCCAAAGTTGCTAAAACCAATTATCTCAAAGAGGTTAATATGTACTTTTGCTATTAACTGCTTGGGGAATATCAATCATCATCACTAATCATCCTTCATTATGGGACATGAATGGTCCTCACTGTTTTTAAGATTATAGTCATAAGAAACTATCCATTGGCGAACTATGGATTAATAAGGTTTCGAAGCAACCTCCAGACAACTGAGTCATAAAGTTTTGGAAGTGTGTGTCACACACTTTATTCATTGTCCTTTGGCAACATTAACACAAATTATTAAAGAAGTTATTTTAGTGGATTACTGCTAGTTTAATTATTTCAGTTTCCTAAATTTATGTGGCACCTGTTGCAAGGATGTTTTGAAAACATTAAACTGAGACTCAAGTGATTCTCCTGCCTCAGGAGAATATATATATATATATGTATTTTTTTTTTTTTGTACTGGGGATTAAACCCAGGGGCACTTAACCACTGAGCCACATCCCCAGCCCTATTTTGTCTTTTATTTAGAGACAGGATCTCATTGAGTTGCTTAAGACCTCACTAAATTCCTGAGGCCGGGTTTGAACTTGCAGTCCTCCTGTCTCAGCCTCCCAAGCCACTGGGATTACAGGCATGTGTCGCTGCACCTGACTAAACTGACTTATATTTATTTCTCCAATTAAACTTTGTTCCCTGTTGACTTCAGAGTGTGGAGGCCTACTGCCCCTCAGGAAGGGAATCATGGGCCCTGCCTGGATCAAAGGGGATGGAACAGCTAGGAGTCTCAGGAAATACCTTGAGAGCCATATATCGTTTATAGAGAAAGGGATTCTCTAAATTCTACTGGCTCCATGCAGCACATTAAGACCCAGGCCTGCTGGACTAGCTCTAAGGACAGTATAGAAGAGAAGGGGGGATGTGAAACCTTTGTCCCTTCTGCTCCTGGTGAACTATGGGGAGATGGTGAGGATGAAGCTGGTAGACTCAGAGCCTGACCTTCTCTCTTCGGGGACTGGGGATTAGAACAGAGGGACTCTGAGAGGACCCATCCAGAAAGCACACTTCCCAGTGATACTCATCCACCACAACACAGGATGTGCTGGTGTTGGCCAGGGAGACGGGCAGCATCTGGCCTTCGAAACCTGCCTGTCAATAGAAGGCATTTAGAGACCTCTACAGCCAGGGGCAGGACTGTGGGAGGAGCCAATTAAGGTGACCAGCCTTTCCAGGACATCAGGGAGAGTGACAGAAGCACCCTGCATCTGAGGGCTACAGAGTGGCCCATTAGTCTAGACATAGCAGGGGAGTCACAGCCACTTTAAGGGTAAGGAACTTGGTTGAGCCAAGTGGTCAGTGAGGGCCACAAGCCTGGATCAAATCTAGTAGGCCAGCCACATATCATCAGGTATGTCCAGAGACCACGTGGACAGGGACATCAGCATGGAAATCAGAGGGGCCAGAGAGGGCACAAGAACCTGCACAGATAGCTCCAGCACTCCTTCCCCTTATAATTGCTATTTTGGTGAGAAGCAAGGAATTCTGAAAAATACTGACTCATTCAACAAAGCCAGAGATATCTCCCCAAAACTTGCTTAAATAATTGGATTGTCCCCACTAATTTGAGATGCCACAGGTTCATCTAATAAAATCTAATATACATTTAGTTCTGTTCCTCTTCTGTTCTTTTCATATGCCTGTACCATAACCACTTTAATTTTTATAGCATCATGATGTGTTTATTTTCTATTAAGACTATCTTTCTCCACTGGTTACTTTTGCTTATTTATTTCCCCATGTGAACTTGAGCATCAAATTTCCCAAAATGCTAAAAATTCCTGTTGGTAATTTTTTGGGATTACGTTGATTTTTTTTTTTTTTTTTTTTTGGTACTGGAGATTGAACTCAGGGGCATTCGACCACTGAGCCCCAGTCCCAGCCCTATTTTGTGTTTTATGTAGAGACAGGGTCTCACTGAGTTTCTTAGTGCCTCACCCTTGCTGAGGCTGGCTTTGAACTCATGATTCTCCTGTCTCAGCCTCTCTAAGTGCTGGGATTACAGGCTTGAGCCACTGCGCCCGGCTTGATTTTATATTTTATTTTGGGAGGGTAGATATGTTAATTCTTACACAAGAACATGTTATAGGCTAGATTTTTTTTTTTTTTTT
>PVHX01009107.1:0-23352 GCA_004024805.1 Geosciurus inauris
TACAACCAATCTGGAAAGCAGTATGGAGATTCCTTAGAAAACTTGGAATGGAACCACCATTTGAGCCTGCTATCCCACTCCTTGGTCTATACCCAGAAGACTTAAAAACAGCATACTACAGTGCTGCAGCCACTTCAATGTTTATAGCAGCTCAATTCACAATAGCTAAACTGTGGAACCAACCAAGATGCCCTTCGATAGATGACTGGATAAAGAAACTGTGGTATATATATACAATGGAATATTACTCAGCAATAAGAAAGAATAAAATTATGGCATTTGCAGGTAAATGAATGGAGTTGGAGAATATCATGCTAAGTGAAGTCAGCCAATCTCAGAAAACCAAATGCTTAATGTACTCATTGATAACTGGATGCTGATCCATAATTTGGGGAAGGACATGGGAACAATGGTGGATCTCTGTTCACAGGGGTTGTAAGGGGGAGTGGGCATGGGGACAGTAAAGGTGGTGGAATATGATGGTCATCATAGCCCTAACTTTATGTATGACTGCATATATGTTGTGATTCTATACAACTTACAACTAGAGAATTGATATGTTATCCTCTATCTATGTACAATGAATCAAATTGCACTGTTAACATGTAAGCCTAAATAGAACAAATAAATAAAATATGAAAAAAAAGAAAGAAAAGAAATAGAGACCTTCAGTCTTGCCTCCCCTGTGGGATTTTAACCTTATTGACCTCACCATTCAGATTTTCATTCAAGATACAACATTAGTGACAGAGTGGAAGAAGAAAATGATCAAGATAAGATAAAAAAATAGAGAGAGCTAGATATTTCCAAATGCTAGAAGGGAACTAATGAGAGCCTGAATGAGGACAGCAGTGTGAAAAAACACAGGTATGGAAGGCTGGAAAAGTATTTATGAGGCAGACTCCATTTGCTGGTGGAAAGGTGAGTGCAGGATGACTTCTAGATTTTCAACTGGGGTGAAGGAGGGATGGTGGCACCTTTTGCTGAGGGAGGTAACACAGGAGAAAGTGTTGACTGGTGTTTTGTTAGGGGAGTTAAGGAGAGACTTGACATGTGTTTTTAGACTGGAGGACTTGCAAGATGGACACCTTAATGACATCATGATGGGCTCAGGGCAGTCTGAGTGCTGGGAAACTTGTCTCTCAGTGTGCAGAACAGTCCACCTGATTTGCCAGTTTTACAAGGAACCTGGTGAGGAGACTACTCAAAACATGCTCATGGGTTGCTCTTCCTCGAACAAGCTTCATTCCTTCCTTATACATCTGTCAAAGCAATCTGGGAGGGCTGGGTGCCCACAAAAAATGGAGGGAGAGGTGCTGGAATGTAGCCTCAAAGGATAGGGAGGAAAGGGGCTGTTCTGGAACAACAGGTCACAGCTGCAGACCAAGATCATATTACCACACCTTCACTCAGATCTACACAGCCCATCAGCTGAATAATGCTTACCATCTGGTTTCACAATTAGTCTTTTTTTTCTAGAATGGCTTTTCCCTAACTAGTTGAACTTTGCTTCTTTGCTTACATATGGAATGCAAAAACCAAAGTTAAAGAGGAAAAATGGTCTCGCCAGAGAAGACCTTGAGGGAGAAAAGCCTTAGATTTTTGATAAGGAAATTAAAAAAGAAAACGGAAAGCATTTCCAGTGTGACTGGCAAAATTGTGTTTTTATAAAAAATTCAGACATCCCACAGATTCCAAAGAAGTCAAGGTAAATCAACTCTACACCAGCACTGTGCCTACATTAGCCTCCTCTTGGCCCCACTCTCTCTGTTTCTTAAAGGAGGATTTCAAAAACAGTCTATCTCAGAAACTTATGGTGGGGATCAAGTGAGAAAATAAATGTTTCAATACAGAAACTGGTTTTTCTAGTGCCATTAAATTGTGTATTCCCTCAGGGTAGGCAGATTGATATCCCAAAATCCAAGTGATTTTTAGTTCAGCTTTGTAGCTAAGTTGTTATTTCTCCTATGAAGGTACATGAGAAGATAGAAAATCCTCCTACGTTATGTATCTTAACCCAAGCTACGTTAGTCCACAGTCCATAGATACAGAGCTTTTTGCTTAGTTTAGCAGCTAAATGGTCATTAAAATGAGGATGCATGTAATGGCTTTTGGAGATCAAAGCTTTTTCTGAAAGAATACCCTAGATAATCATAACATCTTTTTTTATTGACCATTAAAAATAATTCATTTGACTGAGATATAGTCACAGTAAGTTATTTCTTTCTTGAGACCAATTTTACTCCGTCTCACTCAGTGCCCTACCCTTCCACTTTTCCTGGTGGTGACAGTGAAAGCTGCAGACATGGGAAGTTCTATGACTCATTCATTGTGTGATATGCTCTAGTGTTTCCAGGACTTGCTCTTGAGAGCAACATTCATCTTTCAGAGGAGAGCATTAACACACACCCAACTCTAAAGCAGACTAGAATACGCACATTCTTTTTAACATTCCTGGGTGTCAGTTTGGGTCCTATCATTCTGTCTTGATCAACACAATGTTTTTCCTATACACAATGCTTTTCCTGTCAAAGCTGCCTTGCTCAGGTACTGTCTACTCTCCTTAACATCAAGCAGTGAGTATCTCATGCACGTATTCTGTATAACCTACAACACTCTCAATCTCCTGCAGTGGTGCACAGGAAAGTGCACAATTGCACAGGAAAAGTGCACATTGAGGTGACCTATGTGCTAGTGCCATGTCTTACAGAAGAAAATTCTCTGTTTCAGCCAGTAGAAACTACTTCTCTACTGCAACTACCCAAGTCAAGTGAGCAATACCTTTTATGTGCCTGTTGCAACAGGCCTCTAACCAATTCCTCTTCCTCCATGTTCTTCCCTAAAGTCCAACTCGTACACAATAGCCAGAATGATCTTTCAAAAGCATAACTCAACTCATATTATGTCACTTTCCTACTTAATATCCTCCAAAATCTTCCCATTTAAAATCTTCATGCTGGTCCATAATGCCTTACACATGACTGGCTCCTGCCAATCTCTTGGATCCCATCTCTTTCCACTCAAGGTAGCACCTATGACTTTAATAAGGAGTTCTTGAAGGTCAGAGTGGATATGGCAGAACTGATAGGCCTACACTTTGTCATGTCCCAGAATGCTGGCGGGGAGTACACAAGTGTCTGCCCTGGGCTGGGCCACTGCCAACCCATATCCCCCTCTGGATCAGAGCCCAGAGCATTGAGGTTGACTGGAAATACATCCAGATGAGCACTGACTCCAACAGCAGTCCGGTTCATTACACTGTCACATCTGCCCAGGTCTGGATGACAACACACTAAGAACTGCATCACACCTTCCCGCTGGCTGTCCTCCTGCTAATATTCCTAAGTGTTGACAGGCCTTTGTCATGGAGTCCACCTCTGCTCTTGGGGCAGCTGGATAGCACTGCTGGATTGAGCATGGTAACGGGGCAGCACCTTGGCCCTTTATGTTGCCATCGTCAACGTGCACTCATAGGCTTGGTGTCCATGGACATCCTTTTCCCTGCCTCTCTCCAGGTTTTAGTAAACAGGATTTGGGGGTGGGAGGAACTCACTCTTTTACCAGGGTCTGGCCACACAGTATAAGCTCATTTGTGTCCCAGGAGCTCTGCATTTATAGTTCCTTCTGCCGGGAATATGCTTCTGCAGATATTTGCATCTTCCTATCACTGAATGTCACTTCCTCCAAAAGGTTAGCCTTGACTATCTTGGCTAAGACAGCAGCACACCATCACCACCAGCACATTATCTCATTTTACTGTCTTCACATTCCTTATCTGTACTCCAAATTATCTTGTTTATTAGTTTACATGCAACAAGAATATAAGCTTCATGGTAGAAGGAACATCTATGTCTGTGTCTCTGACATCTAGAACAGTGCCTGGTATAGACACTCAATATATCTTCTGCTGAATGAATTAGCAAGTCCCAGACAACCAACTAATAGACATATCCAAAACAAGGAAGACTGATTAGTGGACACAGCACTGCACTCTAGAAAATAAACATAATCTACAATGTGCAGGTCTTTGAATGAACACTACAGGGCATTCAAAGGGGCACTGGAGGCAGACTTTTTTTTATAATGTGACTTTGTTACTACAGCATAAACGAACCTACTGTGATTAATATTGACAGGTGTCAAACTGCCTATGGAACCCACTGAGTACTAGAATACTAAGATGAGTCAGGAACCAAGGGAAACATGGCCCAGTCATGTTTCTGCTACAAGAATGGCTCGACAGGATGATGCTGCCCCCAAGAAACATGTCTCTAAACCAGACTTTGATGTTCCTAGATAGTCTGCACCACCAGACCCTAGATTCTATAGTAGCTGCCTGGAAAAATCCCTAATTCACACAACTCATCTTTGTGTTAATCCCTCAAGATTCCAAGTTCCATGCAAGTGCCTGGCCATGCTTAAGCCTCACATCCATACTGTAGCTATCAGAGAGTGGGGAGAGAATACATTCTCCAGCACATAAGGTCTTACAATTTCTTAAAATATAAGTTCAGTTCTAATTATTCATCAGCATAATCAGTGTCAACCTGCAATATTAAATTGGAACATTCACAGGTTTATCCCAAGTCATGGGTGAATTTTTGGCAGGAACTTCAAATTGGTGAGTTGTTTTTATGTATTTATGTCTCATAATTTGTAATACTATTTACTTAGCTCAAGAGAACACTTCTAATTTATGAAAGCATGATAGAAATAATTCTCATTAATCTCATTTGTATTCCCAGCACTGTACATTAGTTCCTTTACTTGTAGTGACAGATGTGTGAAACTAAGAACTTCTTTGCATTGTGGTGTCTATTTTTTTCTCTTATAGATGGTTTGGAAAATACAGAAAAAAATATGAGGAAATTTTAAGTCACTTATAGTCTTTTTATCTAGAGATGCTTCAGTATATGATCTTGTTGGATCAACAACTTTTCAGATGTTGTTTCTTTGAATTCTAAAAATTGTGCCTTTTTTCCACATGCATATGAAAATAATATAGAAAGGTTGAAAAATTAAATTCATACTCTCATCATAACTATCATTTGTATGTACCTTCATATCAATTTAAGACACACATTATTCTTCTCCATTTACAGACTTGTAATCATACTACTTATACAGTTTTATATAATTTTACCACAAATATTACATTGGAAACATTTTTTATATTAGTAATAGTATTTGAAAACATGAATTTTCCTGGCTGCATATGATTACAAAAACTTAAGTACAGATAGAAGTTAAGAACACTTCTATTTTACCCTATTAAGTTTTGTGTATCTATTTTTGTATACAGAATAGTTAACTATAACCTTTCACTTTAAGCAAAGATTCCAGGAAGAGGTTTTATTGGGTAAAATGTGTAAATATTTTTTTTGCTATTGTTAATTTGGCTAAACTGTCCTTCAGAATCATTGTTCAGATTTAGGCCTCTGAAAGCAGCATATCTGAATTATTACTGCAACCTTTGAGGATGTTGACTACAGTGATTTTTTTAAAAAAATTTCATCAATCTGAGAGGGAAAAAAAAAATCCCCCAAATCCCACAACATATTAATTGAACAGTAATGAGATCAAGTATTTTTTCATATGTTTATTGGCCTCTGAATTTGTATTTTGTGAACTGCTTTGCCCATCTTTGAACTTGAATGTTAGTGCTTTTACTAATATACTGTTAAATCCTTTACGTTCAAGATGAATAAACCTTTATTGATCATCATAATTGGACATATTTTCTCAGATTTTTAAAACATTTTATGGTTTTTGGATTAATCAAATTAGCAACTACTTTAGTCTCTTTTAAGTTTTTAAATTTGTGTTTGTGCCAACAAATATATTTACCCATATTTGCTTCTAGTTGTTAATAATTTCATATTTTTACTTTTAACTCTTTGACTCTCGGAATTTATTTTGGTGAACAATCTATTAACTTATTTTTAGTGTACTTTTTAAATTGACTAATAAAAATTATACACATTTATGCTCTATAATATGATGCTTTTTCTTTTGTTTTTGGTACCAGGGATTGAATCCAAGGGTGCTTAACTACTGAGCCATATCTTCAGCCCTTTTTATTTTTTTATTTTGAGACAGGGCCTCGCTAAGTTGCTGAGGCTGGCTTTGAACTTACGATCTTCCGCCTCAGACTCCCAAGCTACTAGGATTACAGGCATGTACCACCGCGCCCAGCTAACATGATGTTTTGATATAGGTATCCATTGTGGAATGGCTAAATCAAGCTAATATGGCAAATAGCCCATTTTCCCGATAATTTGTTAACTATTTCACATTTACATGTGTGTATGCAACAAGCATCTCTCCACACATCTGCTACACACAAGCCAGTGTCCTAAGCACAATGCTTTGCACTGTATTAACAATGCTGGATGGTGGGCACTACCATGTTCATGTAAGTTCCATGATGAGAGAACAGAAAGATGGGAGGAAGGTTAAAAAAATAAAAGAAGAAACATTTCAGGCTGGGATTGTGGCTCAGCAGTACAGTCCTCACTGAGCACGTGTGAGGCACTGGGTTTAATCCTCAGCACCACATAAAAATAAATAAATAAAAGAAAGGTATTGTGTCCACCTACAACTAAAAAAATAATTTAATAAGAAGAAACATTTCTTAACCTGAACACTCAGAACTGCAGATTGATGAAGCTTACTAAATGCTAAGCAGGGAAAACAAATATATACTTAGACATCTTTCTGAAAATTCTGAAGTCTAAGTATAAAGAGAAGAATCTTCCAAGCTTCAGGTAGTAGGAGCAGGGCAGATAATAAATTACCTACATAGGAATAAGAATCACAATGGAGTCATACTTCTCATCTCTGACACTAAATTGCAGAACAGGGAAAAGATTTCCACAACATTTTGAAGATCAAGCACTTTTAGCCAAATGGTAAACCTTAAACTTGGCCAACTTGTTCTCAAGTATGAGGTTTTCTTACAGCTGCATAGACACATGGTATTTCAGTTTGGATTTGGAATTTCCCCTCAAAGTCCCATGTGGTAAAGGCTTGGTCCCCAGTCTGTGGCATACTAGGGTGGTGAGAACTTTAAGAGAGGGGGACCTGGTGAGAGGAAATTAGGTCACTGGAGATGTGCCCCCACATGGGTTTGTGGCACCCTGCCCCTTCTCTTTCCTTTGGCTTGCCGGCTGTCATGAGTGAGCATCTTGCTCCACCACATGCTGCCTACCATGGTATGCCACCAAGCAACCATAGATTGAAACCTCTGAAACCAGGAGCCCAAATAAACATTTCCTCCCTTCAAGTTTATTTATCCCTGGTATTTGTTGCAGTAACAGAAAGCTAACACACGTGATAAAAGTGCAAGTATATGATAAGAAGCAATTTCTGGACAATTTCTGAAAAAAAGAGGCAGAAAGCAGAGATTGGGGGTAGGGTATTGGTTACATCTCTAATGTTTTTTAAGAGCAAATAAAGCAAAATGTTAGCATGTGTTTGATTTTAATGTTTTGTAATTAGATGACTGTTACATTGCCGCATAGGATTTTTGTTTGAATATTTCATATTCAGCTATTGATAAAATTAGAAAAGGTAATATGAAGCTAGAGTTCATAATTCTTCTTGTTTTTTAAAAAAATAAGAGAACAGGTAGAAGAGTAAGAAGCATGTTAAAAGTCTGGTCCTGTTTGGGGACCACTGTAGATATCGATTACACCTTGAATTTTTTAAAAATATGACACCATTAAAAATAGATATTTGATGTACAACTCAAATCACAACAGAAAAAGAGAAAGAAGGAAAGAAGAACAAAATAGGAAAGTTTATCAAAAGGCAGGAAAGGAAAAAGACACAAACAAAAGCAAGATAGCACACATGCACATACACACAAAAGAAGAGGCCCAAACATGTCCCTCGGTAGAAATGTGATGCTCTTCATTCCCTTATTAAACTACAGAGAGTCTCAGATTAGAGTAAAACTACTTAACTTTTGAACAGCTTTTTGTTTTCCCTTGAACTTCTAATTGATTTTTATTCTCCATTTTTCTCTTTGTTACATATCAAAAGGAGCACATGCTTTATTTTAGCAGAAGGTTGTCAAATATGGACCTCCGAGTTTGAATTATGAAATTTCTCTGTGAAGGTATTTCTTGAAGTTCTCTGATCAGCAAAATCAATTGATTTCTAAGCTTGCTGCTCAGTTTATTTGGGAATTGCTTCTCTCCTCTATCTATCTCTTTTTGGAGGGAAGCATTTCCCCTCATTTTCCAGAGTATATCCATGAGCATGCTTTCTAGAAAGTTTACATAAGCTCAAAATCACATTCTTTCAGAAGATTGTCTTCCAGCATTTAACACTGCAGATGACAAATTGGACAGCCTGGGTTCCTTCTGTGTAAAGGTCTTTCATGATACAGTCCCCACTTCCCAATCTTCATCTTAAACTCCCCTCCTGTTTTCTAGATATACTAGCTTCTCAGTCCTCCAACATAAGCTGTTGTATGTGTTTTTCTCTCTTTCTGGGATGTTACTTCCCCACCCCAATCTAATTCCTACTCACACTTCACCTGTTGGTACTTCTGGGATGCCTTCCCCAATTAAGCCAAAAACCACCTCCTTACCTGCCCTCAGACTATACAACCCTCTGTAACATCGGTTATCATTGCTGACATTTATTTTTATTTATTATGTGATTATTGATGACCTCATCAGACTGTTTGCTCACCACAGTGTCTACACTACCTAATAACATTTTTGGAACAGAGTAAGTTTTCTATAATTATTTGTTGAATGAATTTTTAAAAAGTGAAAGAAAAAAGGGACACATCTGGCCACCTAACTACCTAGGTCATTAATAATTTTTTTTCTCCCCCACTCATACCTGAAACTCTGATTTTTTTCCCTTTAATTTTGGGAGATCAGCAATGTCACTGGGGTATATCCATTTTGATGTATTGTCATTGTTCAAAATTCTTGCTTGGCCCTTAATGGGCAGTCCCATGTTTTTATTTAAATTAAGGAACTATTCCTTATTTCTTTGAGCATCTTTCTCTCCTTTATTTCTTTTCATTTCCTTTGGGACTTCTTACATGGATATTGCATATTTAAGCATCTGTGTTGAAAATTTGATTGATTCTTAAAGTCTCTTAATTTTTCATTTGGATTTTCAACTCTTTGGTTTTAACTTGGTATTCTGGGAGAGCTTCCTGGGCCTGTCTTGCAGATCAAATATTTGGTCTTTAACCATTTGGTCTTTGATTTATTTTGCTACTGGGTCAGTGCTTTTGTCCATACTGGTGATGAGCAAAGAAAGGCAGACGATCAGATTTCCAATTTTTCTTATTCTCTAAGTGATGGTATAATATAGCAATGCATCCTAATTTAGTCAGTACAACACTTTCCTGAATCTGTGAAGTCATTAGTTAGAACTTATTTGAATTTATTTTGTGGTTCCTAAACTATCGTTCTTTCTCTGTCAGATGCTGTTCTATCTTCAAATGTACTGGAGGCCTCCACATTTCAAGGAATGTCTGTTCTTTTTTCACAAACTTTTCCTGAATAGGAAAATCCCCTTAATTAGGAAAGACAGCATAACAAATTGCCACCAAAAGCCAGTTTTTCCTATATCTAAAACATTCAGTGATGCCATCTAAGTAGGCAAATGTCCTATTAGACAACCACAACCTCTGAAAGTCTTACCTATGAATACAGAAACCAATGTCACAAAAATGCTCAAATAATAAGCAGCAGCATGACCATCTAATTAGCTCCAATAGGCACCAAATTGTACATATACACTTCCAGTGGTAGCTAAGACTCTCAGTAGTAGAATGTGACCCCTGAGGTCTCTGTAAACATACAAAAGAGGAAATGCTTTAATTTGCTTTCAATAAAACCAATAGGTACAGCAGTCCAACCCATGTTAAGATGGGTCACTGACTCTCCCCT
Source organism: Geosciurus inauris (assembly GCA_004024805.1). Lineage (NCBI taxonomy): Eukaryota > Metazoa > Chordata > Mammalia > Rodentia > Sciuridae > Geosciurus > Geosciurus inauris. The sequence continues at coordinate 9,927 of PVHX01009107.1, forward strand.
TCCTCCCTGTACATGTCCTCTGATTTCTACTCAGCTGTCTTGGGGTAAAATAGTTGAGGTTAGGGCTGGGATTGTAGCTCAGTGGTAGAGCGCTTGCCTCACATGCGTGAGGCCCTGGGTTCGATCCTCAGCACCACATACAAAGTAATAAAATAAAAATACATTGTGTCCTTCTACAACTAAAAAGATATTAAAAAAAATAGTTGAGGTTAAGACTGACTCACTAGAACATTATAACTCACCAAAAATAAAAAACTAATGCTACTTCAAGGCCTGCCAAAGGATTTTCTTGTAAGTCCTTCCTATTTTCAAATGATAGATATATTTTAAACATGTAAAACCATATATATGATATAGATATATGATATATCTATAGAATGTATATATATACACCCACACATAAATACACTACACATGTAACACATCCATAAATGTACACATAACATGCATGCATACATGTACATTGAGAGCAGTCCCCTCGTTTTAGTATTTTAAAAAACATGATGAGATTTTTCTTTCACATGCCCTAGGTATGAGACCCAACTCAAAAAGATGGTGCTATGTATATTCTTCATATACAAAATAATTTACCATTCTCAAAATAGTTAAATCTGAGCTAGGTGCAGTGGCACAAGCCTGTAATCCCAGCACTTAGGGAAGCTGAGACAGGAGAATCACGAGTTCAAAGCCAGCCTCAGCAATGGCGAGGCACTAAGCAACTCAGGGAGACCCTGTCTCTACATAAAACACAAAATAGGGCTGGGGAAGTGGCTCAGTGGTCAAGTGTCCCTGAGTTCAATCTCCAGTACCAAAAAAAAAGAAAAGAAAAAAAATAGTTAAATCTGTTTTGACCCCCAAATCTAGTGAAAGACTATTATTTTTTAAAAAAGCAAATTCCCCTCTGCCCTCATTTTAAAAATAATACATCTTATATCTCACAGAAAATCAGTTTTGTCAACTGCAGACCAACAACGTCTAACTTAGAAAATGATACTAAACTTATTGCATGACTGTGGTCCAGCTGTTACCAGGGTAATTTGAATAATATTTATCCCTTTAAAGGATAAATGAAACTCCCCCTAGAATCTTTCCCTAGCAAAAGTTCAACATTAACAGGAAGTTTATAATTGGTTTTGCAATATATTTAATTTTTCAGCTGTAAATTAAGATTCTTCCAAAATGACATAATTCTAAACAAGTACTGAAATCTGACTGAAAATGTTCATTGAATAGAGAGGATGACAAAATCCTGTGGATTTTATTCTTCACAATTCATTGGCATGGATCAACAAAATATGTATTACTCAGAAGACAAACTTTAAGGATGGAGAAATGTAATGGAAATTTCATGTGCACTTCATTTTCTTACAATCAAAATGGAAAACATTTTAATTCAAAAACAAATTCAGAAAATTCTGTGAAAAATTTTTGCAACCTAAAAACATTTATTACATATATTTTTTCCTAATGTTCAAAAGACAAGAAAAGAAGAACGGCAAAAATAGTAAATGTGATCATTGTTTTTGAAATCAGTTATATCTCCTATGGTTGCCAAATGTCCTCGACTGATTTTCACCAAGTACAGATTCTTGGCAGGCAGGAGGGAGGGGCAGTCTGTTCTGCTATAATATGATAGCTGTCTGCTTACAATATCTTCCATTATCAAAAAAATTTTATGAAATAGTTTTTTAAAAGAGAATCTTAAAAAAGAAAGGTTTTAAAATAATTACTTAATTGAGAAGGGGATATTTATGCTAGAGAATTTCAGACCCACAATCATAAATATTTTTTACATTAATTTCAGTGATTTTAACTACAACTGTGGATTAAAAAATTAGTAGGTCAAAACTAACAAAGCCACATCTAAATATATAAACAAATTCTTACTAGCACATATAATCCTAAGCAAAAGTTCAATTAATCTGTCTAAAGCCATCAAAATACACAACAACAATTTTACTTCTGGGAATTTATCCTATAGATGTATTGACACACGATACTATGCGCATGGGCAAAGAATTCCTTAAAGTAGTGTTTATTCAAAAATATTGGAAATAACTTAGAAAACCATAGAGAAGTGAAATAAACTACACTGCTCCCATAAAGTAGAATCATATTCAACTTCTAAAAGTTAAGATATTTTGTCTTTTCTGATACCAAATGATCTCCAAGATAAATAACTAGGTAAAAAAAATTTGATATATTTACACAAAGTACAGGTAAGCTACCAATTATGCTTTGATAAGAGCAACAATAACAAAAAAAAGTATGTACACACAGATGTCCTTTCATAAGCCCCAATTGAGGCTATTAGGTCAATTCATTTTAGGAATATTTTGAACAAGAAATCATAAAACTGATATATGAAACATGTCATTTGATTTAACAAATAAATTCGTATTCAACTGCCAATCCTTTGATGGAGAGCCAAGGGTCTCTTGCCTGAAGTTGTGTCATCTTCTAAGTAAAAGCCCCACCAATTAAGCATCACATTCCACTTCCAATTTGCCTTCTTCTTCATCGAGTCAGCACTTAAAATTTTTGTAAGGCAAAAAAAAAAAAAAAAAGCCTTGTAGAATTTTTATGGTTTCTCCAAATTTTAACAGTTTTAAAAGTAACGTTTTTTATAACTTGAATGTTAACAAAGCATTCACAGAAATAATGTTTTCTGTTTTGAACTCATTTGTGCTAGATAATAAAATACTTAAATGGTTATATATAATTATGATAGCCTGGTATAAACAGTTGTAGGAGAAATTGATTCTTGGTAACTGTCAGGAGCTGAATTATTGGCCTTAAGGCTATACTGTGCTAAAATTTCTTTTTTTTTTTTTTAATTCATCCAAATATAGGAGAGTCTATGTCATATGTTATTCTAGGTACTAAGGATATAGCAATGAATCAAAGAGAAAAAAATCTCTGCTTTCATGAGTTTATGTTCTGGGAGAGATGAGAAAGACAACTAACAAAATAAGTATAATGCCTATTAGAGGGAAAGTGTGTCGAGACTATAAGAGAGCAGGTGCAAACATAAAGAGAATGGTTGGAGGTGCTGGAAGGAATTCACACAAGATGATGGTGGCTTTGCACATGGGGAGGTGGAATCACTGATATATTTTGACAGTAAAGCTAATTCAACTTGCTAATTGGACTTTGGGGAGAACAAGAGTCAAGGGTACCTGACAACTGGGAAATGCATTTAGTGGCAAGGTCACTGATTAGAGTTCAGTGAAGCTCTGAGAATAGAAGCCTGATGGGAGCAGGTTCAGGAGAAAATGAGGAAGAAAGGGGATGCTGCACATAAAGATAAATCTGAAGTAGTTTTATTATGAAGGGAAGAAAAAAGTGGCTGTGAGCATGAATCACCATGTTTTACAAAGCTATGTCTAACACATCAAGTTAGTGAAGAGAAAATAAAAAATAAATGTATACTCAAGTATGTGAAGACACACATGCCTTCATGCACCCGCATGTCCTCAGACATGTAGAGAATATGTTTGGAATGCTACATCATAAATTGGTTACTGCCATGGCTGAGGACTGAAGTGAGAGCAATGATTTGAAATATACTTCTATTAGAATTTTTAACCTCTTGAAAATTGACTATAAAATTGTAGTCAAGGTCACAAGTGCCAAAACTAAATTTAACAGGACACCAGCTGAGTTGCCCAAAATTCAAAGCAGTTTTAGGTTTGTTTGCTGCACAAACAGCACACTTTGATAAAGAAATAATCAATAACAATTCTAGTAATAAAAATCACATACTCCAGCCGGGTGTGGTGGCACACGCCTGTAATCCTAGCACTTTTGGAGGCTGAGACAGGAGAATCGCAAGTTCAAAGCTGGACTCAGCAACAGTGAGGCGCTAAGCAACTCAGTAAGGCTCTGTCTCTACATAAAACACAAAATAGGGCTGGGGATGTGGCTCAGTGGTCAAGTACCCCTGAGTTCAATCCCCAGTACCAAAAAAAAAAAAAAAAAAAATCACATACTCCAATTAAGTGTTCAAGACCGTAAAACTGACATTTGAAGAAACTGAGAGAAATTTCTTTTACTTATGATCAAGGAAATCAATAACTTTTTAACAGAAGTTAGGAAGCAGAAATAGCCATACAAGATGGAGGAATTCACTTAGACTGATGGAAGTTACATGAAATTATTTTCAATACATTTTAAAATATCACTAAAATTGATGCTTTTATAAGGAAATAGAAACTATAAAATTGAAATAGTATCTTGAAAATCTGAATAGACTTATAAAACAAAACATAGGAAATATAATTTTCAACAAATTTCCTCACTGCTTCAAAATTCAGATGGATTTATAGATGAATTTTAGCAAACCATTAATGAACATATCAATGTATATGGACTTTTCATTGTTCCTAAGCATTAGCATTTTCTTAAAGTTTCTAATAAAGTCTAAGAGACTAAAACTATAACACAATGGACAAAATAAAACTTCCTCCACAAAATTATAGATTAATTATTCTATAAATTTTGGAAGCAGGATGAGCTTATGGGATGGAAAAATTATTTGTTGTGTGTGGTTGTTCCATGAATTATAGGCTATCTAGCACACTGCCATTACCCCACTAAAAGCTAGCTGACACCTACTCCTAGCTTTTATCTTGAAAAATCACTGCAGCCAGCAAAAATATGTTCTCAGATTCCCAAATGCTCCTGAAGGGCAGAGAGGGAAGCTCGCCCCTTCTTGGGAACTACTCTATAGACTGGTCAAATTCATGAAAAAACAGTTATCTACATCTATATCTATCTGAATCCAATTGTATATTGACATAATAGTAGGATACAACCAGTGGTTTAACAACAGAAAATCTATTCACATAATTCACTATATCCTAAGTTAAAAGGAATAAATTATTAACACCAATAATTTTAGTTTTATATGGTAAAACACATCATCTACTCACATAAAAGGAAGAAACACCACCAACAACAAATCAAAAATTAATTAGAAGTACAACATTTAGTAATTTGAAAATGTGGGGAAACTATATTTATTAGAATAATAAATTAGAAATGAAAAATCTTCTTAGTTAACAGTGATATACCAGAAGTGTTTACTATCGTCAGGATTAAGAAAAGGACATCAGTTTTTACTGATACTCTAGTCAATAAATTAATTCAAACAATAGAGATGAAATATGGGAAAATATTTTTAGATTTTCTACTTTTTACTAGAAAGGCTAAATTCCTGGTAACCATCCTATCAATTATTGGGAAATTATTATAATTCAATAAAGCAGGCATATATAAAGGTATATATAAACTGACATACAAAATTAAACAACTTTCTTAAAAAGTAAGGCTCCATATGTAGGATTGAAAATAATCTAGCAAAAATATATTATTCTTCCATAAAGAAAATTACATTGTTTTAAGGAATAAATAAATAAAAAGTGATGTGCCATATTCTTGGATAAGACTAAATATTTTTAAAGTAAAAAATTATTTCATCATAAATATGTATATTAAATGTGTGGGTTATAGTGAGTTAATGAAAGAGATTTGCCTTATATTAAAACATATTATCAAACCACAGTTTTAAATTAGTTTGGTATTAACAGAAGGAATAAACAAAGATCGGTTGAATACCCTGGAGCCTAGAAATGGATCCCCACCTTTAACAAAATGTAATCTCTACATTTTTAACGTGGTGAAAAGACGTATTGTTCTATAAATTATCTTGGAATAATTTCTCTTTGGTGAAGATGGGGAAAGCAAAGTTAGACTTCCATTATAAATCAATAAAATGATCTAATCAAAAAGGAAAGGATCTGAATAAACATTTCTCAAAGGAAAATATATGAATCACTCTTTTTCTTTAAAATTAAAAAACAAAATTATTTGTTCTAATTAGCTATACATAACAGTAGAATGCATTTTGACACATCATACATAAATGGAGTATAACTTCTCATTTTTATGGTTGTACATGAATGAATAACTCTTGAAGCATATAAAAGGCTGCTCAATTTCTTTAGTTCTCAAGGAAATTCAAATTAAAACCACAATGAGATATCATTACACATCCACTAGAATGGCTACAATTAGAGTGAGTCCAGCAAACAATGGTTAGGATGTAGTGGATCTGGGACTCCTATCACTGCTGGTGAGAACACAACATAAGTCCTTATACTTCAGAAAACACTTTGACCATTTCTTAAAAAGTTAAACATTTTTAAACCACAAAACTCAGTCAATTCAGTCCTAAATATTTATCCAAGAGAAAATGAAGTTATGAAAAATGAGCAAAACAAAATCCCCTCCACAAAATATAGATTAATTGTTTTCAAAGGGAGCAGGATTGGCTTCAGGGATAGACAATGGTGCCCGTGGTTGCTCCATGAATGGACATGTTCACACAGACACGTGCCTCAATGTTCACAGTAGTTTTATTGAAACAACATAAAAGTTAAGCAGATGAATAGATTCACATATAGTAGTATTTCTAGAAAATGGAATATTATTTGACAATAAACAAAAACTATTGATATGCAAAACATGATTGATCTTGAAATAATTCTGCTGCATTAAAGATGCTACAGTATGTAGGGGTCCATTTATATAAGATTTTAGAAACTGTGAACTAATCTAAAGTGACAAAAAGTAGATCACTCATTGCCTGGGGCAGGAATTTAGGTGATGGAAATCTCCCAGTTACTGCAGGCTGTCTTCCTTTGCCTTTTTTATTTTTAATGAGCTCTTACACTTCAGGGTCTGCCCCCTGAAGTCTTAATTTTAGACTATCTCATTTGCAAAAGAAGTTGAGGTAAGAGCAAGTTAATAATCAGTTTAAAAGGTCTTTTATTTTACTGTACCTCAGGCAGAGGGGAACAATCTCTAAAGAGGCGTGGGGCTACCCCAGCCTGCTAAGCCACTCTAGCATCCTACCTAGGTCAATTTCCTTCATTTACCATTAGCTCCCAGACATAGTAGAGCATTTGCTTCTAGTTTAGACTGCAGGGAAGAGTGGAATTTCTATTTTAACCTAGGTATACAATACCAATGAAGAGTTTCAAGTCTAACCTGTAATTAGCCTCTTCACCATGAACAATGTTAAACTCTGCTTATACTTTGTAGAGCCCCCATGTTTTTCAAAAACATCACTGATAATTTACTTTTAATCAATTTTTATTTTTCAGATACCCACTATTTCTTCAAGTCTCTTGAGGTCTTGTGATTTTTTTAACTACGCTAAGTTTAGAGGTGTGATTATATCTCAAATGCATTTTTACATTATATCTCTTATAATGCCTAGTTGAATTTTTTAGGGACATTTAATAAAAGATATCTCAAAATGTGAAATTGAATTGCTTAGTCTGATTACTCAATTACAACTTATTTTGCACTTAAGTACTTGATTTTTTTTTTTATTCTTCATCATGTTCTATGATAACAACGTGGAAAGTAACCTCACTTAAGTAGGTAAGAAAAACAAGCAAAGAACTAACAAAAATTGTATATTAAGATGGGACCCAGAGTGGGATTGCTAAGTCAAAGACTTCAGGTTAAGTATTGCATGAACATATAACAAATACATAATATATTTAAATAAGGCTTAAATTTGGGGGGAAGGGAGTTCAATGGTTTGTAATTGAATAGAATCTGCATTTCTAACAGCTCCCAGCTGGTGCTGATGTTCTTGGTCCATGTACAACACTTCCATTAGCAAAAGTCTAGAAGATCAGCATGGGCCAATGGAACTACCTGCAATAACAGAACAGCTCTATGTCAACACTGCCAACTAGGCTTACAATACAATGACTGTAACCAAGAATCTGAGCATTTAAATTTCCTTAGCTTAAACATTTTTAAATTTAAAGATGTTTAGCAGGACTCTTGGCCTCTGCCTAATAGGTGCCAACAGTGCCTCTAGTCATAAAAATCAAAAAATGTCTCCAGGCACTGCCACATGTTCTCATGGGGTCAAAACCAGTGATCTAGACAATGTTTTTATATAAAAAGTTACATGAGGTGAACATCACTAAAAATAATATGGGACAGCGAGGCGCTAAGCAACTCAGTGAGACCCTGTCTCTACATAAAACACAAAAATAGAGCTGGGAATGTGGCTCAGTGGTAGAGTACCCTGAGTTCAATCTCCAGTATCAAAAAAAAATAAAAATAAAAAATAATAATAATAATATGGGTATCTGCATTAGTTTTCTATTGCTGCCATAACATGCAGAACAAAACATGTTGATTATAGTTCTGGAGATCAGAAGTTCAACATGGGTCTCACTGCGTGAAAACCAGGGTATTGGCAGGCCTGGGTTTCTTTTTGGAGGTTCTGGGGAAGAATCTATTTTCTTGACTTTTCCAGTTTCCAGAGGCTACCACATTCCAGGGCTAATAGACCCTTTCTCCACCTCTAAAGCCAGCAAGCCAGTACCATCTCCTTATCTCAAGATCCTTAACTTAATCTCTGCAAAATCTCTTCTGCCTTCTAAGGCGACACTTTCATAGGTTCTAGGGACAAGGATGCAGGCACCTTTGGTGGCCCATTTTTCTCTTACAATATTAAGGTTTGAAGCAATAAATAATTTCACACATAAAATAATTCAAGATGCAGTTCTTCCCTCAAAGTCTTAGAGATGTAACTTTATTGTATTCTATAAGTGCTTCCCTACCTGATAAGATTTTATAGCATTTACATTCACACATGAATTTGATTAAGAATCAAATGTTTCTATTTTGAAATGTCACTGTTCTCAGACATTGCCCCTAATATCAAATGACATTTTTTAAGACCCAACAAATGAGAAAATATCATTTATTTTTTAATCTTTGGATGTGTCTAAGGATTCAAGAATTCCATTGTTATAGCTTTTAACTCCTTTTTAAATATTTTCTTTAATTTTTCTCTTTTCCTTAAGAGTGAAGAGTGTAGTTGGTTATCTAAACTCTCATCCAAAACCTTCATCATCAATTTCCCTGTATTTTTTAGGTTTTTGCTCATATATGCTCAGGACGGGGTGTCTTAAGTAACAGGATATTTATTGACTAAATTAGTTGAATCAGTTATAGTTCCAAAAATTTTTAACCAAATTCTTTCCTCAGTCTGCTTCTAGAAACTGCTTTTTACAGTAAAAGTCTATATATGCTCAAGCATTTCTGAAAGAAATGAAAGATAATGACTAAATAAATCCAGATGGCATTTACATTTAAGGTTTCTTTTCCTTTTATGGTCTGATGTGTAAGGTTCAACTTACTGTCCTCAAAAGCCCATTTCTCCAAGCTTGGGAAGTTAAGCTGCAAAGAGGCGATTGGGAGGAAGGTGGAAGGGGAAGTGGCGGCCCAAGGATGGCGGACCTGCTGACTCACTTTCCCACAGCAGTAAGAGTGGCAAACCCAAACCATGGCATTCCTTTAACTCTTCTTCCTCAGTCCTAAAGACACAAGGACTTCCACTGGTGGAAGTCCATGGTGGCAGCACAATTGCAGAGAGGGAGAAAAGAGAAGGGGGAGGGGGAGGTAGAGAGGGAGGGAGGGAGAGAGAGCAGAGTCTGTTTCAATTTTGTTCATAGAAAACTATGAGGGATAGAAACACAAGGGCCTAAGAATCCTTTTTGCTGAAATAAAGCCACTAACTAAATGCATTTGCTTCTATTATGGACACGTAAAGGTTTCCAATCCCTAAAATAAGTCACTGAGGAAGATTTCCAATCTCCCTGTTCATCCCAGCTAAGTATAAATATAAACCCCAGAAAAAAACCAGGGCAACCAAAGACAACTCAAAGGTTGAAAGAGGAAGGTGAACTGGAACCACTAGACTAGAGGAAAACCACAATGACAGGGTATAACCACAGAAGACCACCTGGGGCCAGTGTTTCCAGATCCTGAACCTAGCAACAGCAGGCAGTCCAGGTAGGCTCAGCTCAAACAAGACTCCTACCTGCTATCCAGCAGGACTAGCAAGAGGGATGGATCATGAGCCCTGCTGATAGTAAGTAGCCAGGGAAAGCACTCTCACTACTTATAGGGCCTAAGACTCTTCTACCAATGAGACAGAGCAGGTGGCTAGAAGCCCCAGCAAAGGGATCCTGCCACAGAAAATGGTTCTGGGAAGTGCCAGCCTTGAGGGTGGGGTCCAGCTCAACAAATGTCTGTCTCCTAATAATCTATTTGTCCTCTCCCTTCCCCCACCAGAGGTATCAGGAAGCCCTTCCTAGGGAATCTGTTCACCCCCACCTCAGGTAGCACCAACAGAGACCAGTAGGAGCCCTAGAAGCCCCAAAATAAATTGAGTAGATCAAAACAGCACCACAGTCTCTGAAAACATAATTGTCACTAGAAGCACAGTCCACAAGATTAGGTGAGGACCTGTGTACTAAACCTGAGACAACTGCTAAAAGGAAAGATATAAACAGGGCTCTGAGTCTCCTAAAATGATAGCCAAACGTCCAGGTTACAATGAAAAATCACCCATTACACCAAAAACCAGGAAAATCACACCTTGATTGAGAAATGACAACCATTTGGTTTAATGACATCATCTGGTTTAATCTCACTAACACTGAGATTAAACCAGATGATGGCATTATCAACAAGATTTTAAAGCAGTTATCATAAAAATGCTTTGGCAAACAGCACAATCTACAGAATCAATGAAATAACAGAAATCTCAGCAAGTGTTTACAAATTATATTTAAAAAGAACCAAGTAAAAATTATAAAGCTAAAAATTACAATAGTGAAAATAACCTTTGTGAGTTCAATAAACAAATGAAGCAATGATGACAGAACAGTCTGTCAACCTGAGGACGACAGAATTACAGAACTGACTCATTCTGACCAACGGGAAAACAGACTGAAAACAAATGAGACACAGAGCCTTAATATTTGTGGCACAATCACCAAAACATTCATATCATCATTGTCCTAGAAAGAAAGAAAAAAGAGATAAGTAGGTTTGAAAAGTGTTAGAAGAAATGATGACATAAAAATTTCCAAATTTAGCAAAAAAATACAAGCCTACAGATTCAAGAAGCTGTATGAAATCCCAAATGGGATAGCCACCACCCACCTCCCCAAATTAGCACCAGGACATTACACAATTAATGTTTGGAAAATTGAAGCAGAAAAAATTCTTGAAAGCATCCAGAGAGAAACAATACACTACCCACAAGGGAACACTAATTCAGATAAAAACAAAGTTGTCATCTGAAATCTTGGAAGCCAGAAGGAAATAGCACATTTTCCAAGAGCTGAGAAGAAAGAATCATTCTCAATTTCATATCTAGCAAAACTATCCTCTAGGAATGAATAGAAAATAAAGACATTCTCAGATGAAGGAAAGCTAAAACAATTTCTTGCTAGTAGACCTACCTTTAAGAATAACTAAAAAACAAAACTTCTTTTTCAAACAGAAAGGAAATGATAGAAGAAATCTTGCGAGCATCAAAAAAGAAAGGAAAATGACAAAAGGAACAAAAATTGAGCTACACATAATAGACATATAATAAGACACGTTAGATTATTGGAACAAACATTATAATGCCCTCTGATGGTCAGGATAATGATATATAAAGGTTTGGAAGGTAAAGGAACTTTAATGAAAATAGGCTTCTACACTTCAAAGTGATAGATGTTGGTATCCATAGACTGTGCTAAATCACACACATATGGTATTGTAAGAGAGCAACCCAAAAGAAAATTGCACAAAGAAATACAATAAAAATCACTATAAATAAATAAAAACACAATCTTAAAAGCTCTGAATATCTATTTAGGGTTCTGTACATTATATGACTAAATGTACAACCAAAAGTTGTTCAGGGAAAAGTCTAGAACCAGAAGAGTCTCTTTGACTCTCACTAGGGCCACAGGCCATCACTTTCTGGCCTGCAATTTTGTCATCTCTGAAGTAGAAATGGTTGAAGAGGTGGGTGTAAATGACAACCTGGGCCATTTCCAGTGCTAGTCCTATAATTATGGATCTCCAGTCTTGCCATCCATCTTTGTGATTCAGATGTCTCTAAAAGCACATTGCAAACTATTTTTTAAAGTCCATAATCTAAAGAGCATACTCAGAGCTTTTATGGATTCCAAAGTAGAAAGGAAAGAGACAGAGGAGGAAGACACTTCAAACATATTGTAGACCCACTGAAGCATGGGCCACTTATGCCTAGAGGGATTATTCATTTTTTTCTATCATTGGTAGGAAGAGGAAGTACATAAGGCAGAGTCAACTATTTTGCTGTTCACTTAGCATCACCTTAGATCAACCTGCATCAAATCTATGGAACTAAAGGAATGACATGAAAATTGACAGATATGATTAATTATGGTACACCAACTCAACACATTTTCTCTTTTCCCTCCACTTACCATGCTACCCTAAGTCAAGTCTGCATGGGGCATCTGAAAACATTTTACCTTTGCAATGTTGTAGGTCATATACAGATGTTCTGGCACATAGGACAAAGAAATGCACCAAAAACAAAAATATACGTTAATAAGTAAGCTATTCCCAAGGCCAAATGTTTTCTCTGATAAGTGAATGCTGATCCATAATTGGGAGTGGAGGTGGGTGGCATGGGAAGAATGGAGGAACTTTGGGCAAAAGGGAAGGAGAGGAAGGGAGGAGGCATCTGGGTAAGAAAGATGGTGAAATAAGACATCATTATCCTAGATACATGTATGATTGCATGAATGGTGTGACTGTACATCATGTACAACCAGAGAAATGAAAAGTTGTGCTCCATTTGTATACAATGAATTGAAATGCATTCTACTGTCATGTATAACTGATTAGAACAAATTTAAAAAATATACCTTCATAATATTTTTTAGATAATATGAACACCTTCACTTTACCAAAAAGGTAAAAAGTCACCCATGCTATTATCAGTAGGGATTAAAACGACTCTGTGCATTTCCTTTGATCTCTATGTATGCTCTATGGAGCATCAAAAAAGAAAGGAAAATGACAAAAGGAACAAAAATTGAGCTACACATAATAGACATATAATAAGACATGTTAGATTATTGGAACAAAAATTATAATGCCCTCTAGAAGGAAGGAACCATTGGCAAGAAGGAACCACTTCTCCTAGACAGAAGCAGATGAAATCACTTAGGAATACAGTCTTGCATAGTGGTTAAGAGTTTGGGTTTGATGTCAGGTGCACCTGAATGAAAACTCTCCATTTGTGTACTTGCTGGCTGAGTTTTCTGGCTTAATGTCCTGGGCTTCAGTTTCTTCATTTGTAAAAAAGATATGGCAATACCTACTTTACAGGATTGCCATAAGAACCAAATAGTTATAGGCCTCAAGTACTTGGTATCTGATAAGCATTCTACATGTTATTAGAATGTTATTAATTCTAATTATTAAAGGTAGCTACATGTTATTAATTCTAATTATTAAAGGTAGCTATCAAAATCCTGGAACATGC
>PVHX01009107.1:23452-59992 GCA_004024805.1 Geosciurus inauris
TTTGGTACTGGGGATTGAACTCAGGGGTACTCGACCACTGAGCCACATCCCCAGCCCTATTTTGTGTTTTATGTAGAGACAGGGTCTCACTGAGTTGCTTAGCACCTCGCCGTTGCTGAGGCTGGCTTTGAACTCGCGATTCTCCTGTCTCAGCCTCCCTAAGTGCTGGGATTACAGGCTTGAGCCACCGCGCCCGGCTTGGAACATGCTTTTCGTCAGAAACTTTGTTATCAGAAATAGCTATAGTTGTGGACACAAAGCATTCAAGAAGTCAGATTAGTCAGGGTCATGGCACGAAAATTCCTCAAGCTCTGAAGACAAGACGGATACTTGTGAAGCCAAAATTCTCCCATGCTTGTGTTGGGGGCTCTAGGATCAATCCCAGGACTACCTGGCTGGCCCATTATGTGCCTTCTGTCTTGGAAGAACATCAGTTCTCCTGTCCTCTGTGTAACGTGGTCCTTAAAGCAGCATTAAGCGTCTACTTCTCTATTTGTACACTGTAACTGAGACTTGGCAATTTTCTTTAAAAAGCTTCCTGCAAGCCATGTGTTTTTCCTTTAGAGAAAACTTCTGATTAAAGACATAGAATCATTAAGAATCATGAAGAATATTATTTCCATAATTTTAACCTGTCCCAGAAATGCAAGCTTATCGGTTCCTTCTTAACATCAACCCAATATGGTCACCTCAAAAATTATCTAATAAAAGTACACATTCCAATCATTCTGTGGTAGAGTTTTTCATATTTAAATATTTTTCTTGGGTTTGACTCTCACATTCAGGAAAATAAAGTGCTTCCACAGCAACAAAACTATTGGAGTTGATAACTAGCTATCAAAGTACTTTAAAAATAATTTTCTTTTAGCTCTCTTCTAGGACCAAGTAAAAATGCATCTCTATATAAAATAGATGAATACATTCAGCAAATAAAATAAGTAACAAATATATCATATGAAGTATATGAATTATATCTTATATATAAGATCAAAGTTTCTGTAGTGGTAATTTAAGGGTCAACTAAAGGATGAAGAACATTCTTAAAACTTATGATATAAAGAAATACTTCATTGAGGCAAATTGGGTTCAGATATTTTAATTTTTATAATTTAAAAAATTCTAAAATTATGAATAAAATAATTTCTTTTTTAAAAAATATTTTTTAGTTATACATGGACACAGTGTCTTTATTTTGTTTTACTTATTTTTATGTGGTGCTGAAGATCGAACCCAGTGCCTCACATGTGTGAGGCAAGTGCTCTGCCACTGAGCCACAACCTCAGCCCCTAAAACAATTTCTACAAATGCTTATTTTCTAGTATTACAATGTAACTACCTATTCACAAAAGTTAATATGTGTTTTAGAAACATCAACAATTATGTTGATCAAGTCACTTTAACAAAGAGGAAAAAGGCATAAAACCATATCTGAAAAGGGATTAAATCTTACTTAAGAACTTGATGGCAATGTCACCAACATACATGTGTGTGATACCATACTGTACCATGAATATTGAACCATCAAGGAAGGAGTAGAGAGAGGCAGGACTAACAGGCATGTAGAGAGCAGCCCTGGGTGATTCACTAGAGACTGGCCAATCCTGAGCCACTGGTAGCTCTAACACCCTGGGCCCTGCAAAACAGCATCTCTGGTAGAATACAGATGGAAGACAAAGGACTATAAGGATAGAGAATGGGGCAAATGACCACCTTGGCCAAAACTAACAGGTTATCTATAATGGGAGGGCAGACACACTGATCCCAGATTTCACCAGGATACATTAGAGATCAGGGACCAGTAAAGCACCACCTGGAAGAGTCCACAGAAAATGTCTTCATCTACTAATTCCATATTCTCTCCTGCCATTCGTGTGTCCAGAGAACAGAAAGCTCAGATAAAGGATTCAAAAAGGACCTATTTTTAAAACACACTCATACACAAATAATAACCTAAAGAATAAGTTAAAAATCACTAACAATAGGGCTGGGGTTGTGGCTCAGTGGTAGAGTGCTTGCCTCGCATGCGTGAGGCACTGGGTTCGATCCTCAGCACCACATAAAAATACATAAATAAAATAGAGATATTGTGTCCATCTACAGCTAAAAAATTATTTAAAAAAAGAATCACTAACAATATGTTATTATTTGTATGTGTGTGTATGTTTTAAAAATACGTCCTTTTTTGGTTTAAAATAAACTGATACAAATGAAAATCTAAAATATTCTTTGCATAGCAAGCCATCCTTTCACTTTCTGCAATTCTTTTTGTTCTTTTTAAAAATGTATTTAAAAATAAAATATATTTTAGCAACTCCATTGATAGAATGAATAGTCTCTCAGTGAGGGATTCATTGGGTAATGGGGTTAACTAGACACCATGAAGAATGCCTTTTCCTCTGTGGACCAAAAACTCTCTAACATTCTTGAAACCTCAAAGGAACAGTTCCTAAAGTTGCTGGGAAGCCCATACCTGATAAGAACCATGCCAGAGGGACAGGTAGGCGTGTCTAGAATCTCTTCAGACAGGTGGTGTGCTCATACGCAGCAAAAGTTCAAGGCAATTTTTAGTTTCCATTTCAGAAGGGGCAAGAGAACTACTGACCACACACCAGGTGGTAAAAACTTGTGTGTTCCTGACACCTTCCTGTACCTTCCCCATATCCCTATGACTTTCTGTTGAGATAAGGGCTGGGTTTGGTTTGGTTTGAAAGAGCAGCTGTAAAGCAGAAAGGCTAGGGAGACCATGTCCATCTAAAGAAGACCTAACAGGGAGAACCCCTGATTGATGGAGTATGGGCAGAGATGGATGAAAAGGCTGTAGGGGTGGGGGGAGGAAAACCCAAGAGCAGTATAGCAACAAAGGCATAAATCATTGTTCTCAAATACCTAATAACAGAAAGTGGAAAGAAAAATACAACTTCTTTCCAAACACACCCTACTCTTGACCACCCAGAAGGCCAGGTCTCTTTTCTATGATCCTTTCCATCACAAAGGTGCCTAGAACTTCACATCAGAGATCACTGGAGCTTGGGAATCTGAACATTGCTAGGATTCTCCAACTCTCAAAGGCAATTCTGACTTCTTTAATCATGTACATATCTGGTCCTCAATCCAGAAATAGAACATAAAACTTTGAAAAACTCTCATCTTTTAAAGATGTTTTAAAAAAGATTTACTAAGGGCAAAGACCTTTTTGCTGACTATGGAGTTCTCATTATTTTTATTTTTTAAAGTTCTTATTATTTTCATCTTTTAAAGGAGAAGAGGGAAACTTGAAGAAGCTTCTCCTATCACAATAAAACCCATCTTTAGACATTCATCATTCAGAGAGCACTGAAATTTTATTAATGAAGCTAGTGTTTGGATATTCAGGGTTTTGTCAACTATAGAAGCTAGCTTAGTCTAATTGAATCAACTATTAAAAATATTCATATCTCAATATCAGTTTTTTTTTTTTTCTTTCTATTACTCCAACTATGTGCATTGACAACGGCTCTTTCTTCTTCTGGACAAGAAGGGTCCCTTCTAGTTCACAGGGTGCTAATCTTGCCTGCCGATCTTGGAATTGTTCCTGTTGATGAAAGGGCTGATCTCAGCTGGACTGAGCAACTGGTCAACCAGGTAAGGGCATATGTTCAGCCTCAGGAAGTTCTGGTACAGGAAGGAGGCTGACCAACATGAGTAAGGACTCCATGGCAGACATGTGTCATTCGTTCTTCAGCACAGCATCTAAGTAGGCTCATCTGTGCTGTTTCTTAGATGAGAAACCTAAAAAGGAAACCAGTCCACTTGTACTATTCAAACTGAAGTCTGTGTTCAAATCTAGATTTTTTCATTATTTTCTTTGACCTAGAAATTCATCTGACATATAATAGGTGACCTCTATGTATCTGTATATCCATCATTATAGTGACTATCTATCTATGCATCTATCTATCTATCTCTTTATGAAACTAAAGTGTTGAACTCTCATTCCAAAGGTATTTTTGAACCAGGACCACAATGCAAGGAAAAAACAGACTTTTAGAGCAGCTGATAGATTAAGTATAGGTTTTATTCCCCTACCTTAATCTTGCACTGCCTAAATGACCTAGTTGAATTTCAACCCCACTCTAATCTTATTTATCTTTGAGGACCAGATGTCTGCAGACTGGAAGTTACTCTTCAGGTGAGCTAGCTGAAACTGATTGGCTCTAAGATGGCTGCCAGAGAGACCACCAGACACCCTCTGACTTTATTATAATCTCATCTACATGATAAATGACACACACCTCAGTGCAATGGCATTTGACAGTTGCTATGACAATGACAGGAAAAAAAAACACAATTGAGGCAAAAGGAGGTGGCATTTCGAATTCCCCCAAAATTTCCACCCACTCCCAGGAAAGACACAAATATTCTTCTCCTTTATTAGTTGATCCCTCCCCATTTCTTTTACCCTGTATCTATAACCTCCTGACCCTCAATGGGTTGAGAAGTTGATTTGTGAGTTTATCTCCCCCTTCTCTTATTCTTGGCCAAGAATAAAAGTCCCCTTCACTGCTCAATCAGTTCTCAGTCTTGTGATTGGTTCCACAATTCCAAGTGAAAAAAGTCTCAGTTTGGGATCAAAAATTGTTAAGTTTCCAAAGACAGTATTTACAACTTTCACGCCAGCCCTGGAGCCAAATCAGAAAGATTTCGTTTCTAAGAGAAATAAAAATCAGCATCAGCCTATCACTGCACACACATATATATTTGATTCTAAAAGTCTCTGAGTCAAATTTATGCAAAATATTGATGAGAGGTATTATATATATATTAAGCTCTATTTAATAAACATATGAATTTTTAGATTTAGCTATTACGAAACTGTGTAATAATCACTGTAGACTAGCAAATAAACATATAATATGCCCAAGGAACAATAAGCCCATTCTGAATGGAACAAAGTAAGAGAAATGAAATTATGGGAAATAAGACTGAAGGACAGGCTGCAATGATTTTGAAAGGCTGAGAATATCAGCTCTCCTTAGACAGTAGGGATTCATTGAAATTGCTGATTAGGAAAATGGGAGTGACTATTTTGTAGGATGTAGAAGAAGGGTGAGATACCAAAAGTGGAGAGAATGGCTAAGAATTTTAACTGGATACAGGCTTGGTCCTCCACAATAAGGCTGATTATTATTGGATTGTATTAATACTCCCATTGCCGTTGGCTCCTTCCCAGTAAGGATGCCAGCCCCTTAAAAGTCATTTCTTCCCAGGAGAAAGCAAGCTGTATACCTGAGAACCAACAAACTTCCAGGCCTGGCTTGATCCTGACCATGTTCCCCAGTGCCTTTTTACATAGCTGCCTCCCTAACTTTTAAACTGTTTGGCACTGTGAACACAAATATCTTTAATAAATGTATTCTACCAACTTCTAGGTGAACCCTGGTTATGAGACTGACTCATGGTTTCCTTCTTTCCCAGAGTGGCCATCTTATCAAGAGAGGCTGAACACTGATCCATGGAAGATGCCTAGTGAAGTCTGGGACAGAGAATGTGGCTCTATCTCCACTTCCTTTCTTCATTAACAGTACAGGGGAAAAAAACTTGTTTTATTTTGCTTTCTGAGGTGGTACTTCTGGATTTCACTTCTCCTCCTTGAAAACCAATGTTTTAGTTCTCAGGCTAATTCCATTCTCAAAAGTGTAATCTATCCTTAGATCTAACCACTTGGTTTGCCTAGGAACCTGAGGGAAACAGATGCCACAAGTTGCAAATTCAAAGTGAAAAGACAGAATTCAGTGATCAGAAAGATGATAAGGGTCCCTTTGTGCAAGCTAGATTGGCTTACAATACAGAGCCATTTGTCTAAGATGTGGACATTATCCTCAAGGACTTTCAACTGTTTTTAAAATCCCTGTATAATTCTACTATTAACCTGTGTTTATGGTTTTGTTGTTCATCTTTACGTCTTTCCTTTTAAAAACATTAGTATTTATTGCTACTTTGTGATAATGAGAATAGTAAGTATCCATTGTAGAACATTTGAAAAATAAAATCTAAAACAAAAAGTTATTCATAATTCCATTTTTGGAATCCAATCTGGATATCTCATACAAAACATATATACATATACATACATATGTATATGCACACATATATACATTCACATACATCTTTGTACACTTTTCTTAAAATAAGTTCCTAGAAGCACAAAGACATAAAAGTATATGAACACTTTAAAGTCTTTAGATATATATTTTAGCTTAGTTTTCCATACTTATTATCATTAATAATGACACCATAAATGATTTCCCTGAGAAAGAAGAGAAATTGAACAAGTTTGCCTTCTTTTACCACTATTTGTTTATGTCTGTCAATATAATAATTTAATAAATTATCAATTTCAAAATCATGATAACACGAATAACCAAAATAAGCAAAGGGGTCAGTATAGAATAATAGAACCCTCTGATCAAATGTTAGATTTTAAATTTAAAGGATAAAGGGGATTGTGTTGAGTGGGATGCCAATTTTATAGCGCTATTATAGATTATCATACCTGTGTGTAAGTACATAAACACACAACCAGCATCTACTGAAGCCTTGCCATACACCTCATGCTGTGCTAAGGTCAATAAAATACTCTCATGCAGTCCTTACAACAATCTGATGAGACAGGTCCTATTGTTTTACATATGAAAAGAAATCAAGGTCACTTTTCAATTCTTGTTTCAGTATTTCTGTATAGTGTAAAACACTGACACAGGATGCGACTTTCAGAGCCATGAGGCAGCAATCAACCATCCCTTGCTCTACAGGGCACCCATTACTATTACATGGTGACGTCTGCCTCTCCGTCCCCTTCAGGTGATATGGAACAGGGTCCTAATGAGGCAGATGTCTTTTAAAGAAGTTTTTTCTGGAGAATGTTAATCACTCACCCTCTCCAAGAAACTCCACTGACTTCAAACATTTTAGGTATATTTAGAAATAATTTCTAAAAGTGTGTCCAGATGTTATCAATAAAGATAATCTGGGAGAAAAATCTTTGAAGAAATAATTATAATATAGTACACATGGCAAAATGTAGAATTCATTCTTCCGTATGAGCTAAGATTTTTACTTATTTATTTGTTCTAATTAGGTAGACATGACAGCAGAGTGCCTTTTGATTCATTGTATACAAATGGAGCACAACTTTTCATTTCTCTGGTTGTACATGATGTAGAGTTGCACCATATATGCAGACATACATGTGCCCAGGGTAATGTTGCCCGTCTCATTCATTCCACCATCTTCCTGCCCTCATGTCCCCTCCTCCACCCTTTGCCCAGTCAAAGTTCTTCCATTCTCCCCCACCACACACACACCCCACTATGGATCAGCATCCACTTATCAGAGAGAACATTCAGCCTTTGGTTTTTTGGGATTGGCTTACTTTGCTTAGGATGATATTCTCCAACTCCATCCATTTACCTACAAATACCATAATTTTATTCTCCTTTAATGCTCAGTAATATTCCATTGTGTATATACACCACAGTTTCTTTAGTCATTCATCTATTGAAGGGCATCTAGGTTGATTCTACAGTTTAGCTATTGTGAATTGAGCTGCTATAAACATTGATGTGGCTGCATCACTGTAGTATGCTGTGTTAAGTCCTTTGGGTGTAGGCTGAGGAGTAGGATAGCTGGGTCAAATGGTGGTTCCATTCCAAGTTTTCTAAGGAATCTCCATACTGCTTTCCACATTGGTTGCACCAATTGGCAGTGCCACCAGCAATGTATGAGTGTGCCTTTTCTCCCACATCCTCACCAACACTTACTATTGTTTGTATTCTTGATAACTGCCATTCTGATTGGCATGAGATGAAATCTAAGAGTAGTTTTGATTTGCATTTCTCTAATTACTATTAAAGGTAGTTGGGGAAATTATGGAAGAATAACTAGTGCTGGGTGTGTTCATTTTCAATACTATGACAACTTTATAGTTGAAAAAAGTTTTCAAATTATAATTTAAACTATGGCAAAAACTTCAAAATTTTCTTAAAACTCTGGGGGACAGGGCAACATATCTAGATAAGACTAAGAAACCCTATGCTAAACTTGACTCTTGATTAAGCCAGCCAATACACAGCATTAGAAAATCACATGGTTAAGCAGTATCATTTAAACATCAGAGAAATGCTTTTACCAAACTGTACTTTGGTCACAGGCCACCAGCCTCGTGGAAGAATAAGAAATGACCTTATAGGACATTGCACCACATGCCCTGTAAAGAATGCTGAATTGCCCATTACTCCCAGCTTGGCCATGTGCCCATCACAGATGGACACCCACTGGAGAAATGTCTCTTTGGATTCTCTTATTACAAGGGTTATTTCTCCTGATTTTACTTTATGGTCACCAAAAATCATGAATCTAATTGTTTATATCTGCATTAATTGCTAGAAAGTGTGTCTTTACTTGACTCTGTTACTTTCTGTGTTTATTTTTCCCTTTCTCTCCTTTTCCTTCCTTAGTTTTTATTCAACCTTGCCCTCTGAACTGCATGCAACTTTTAAACTGTCTTAAATCCCTTTGTTATACAAGGTTAAGCACAAATAAACACAGATATATATTCTGTACATGTCTATAAGACTCTTTATATATTACTGCTATTTGGATTTTATAATAAAATCACCCTACATGAATGTGACCAGCATCTCTCCTACAGACCAAAAGGAAATCATTTCTATTTTAACGCTGAGCTCCAGTCTAGTATCTGTCACCCACAGACCATTGTGCAGACACTCAGATTACAACCTAACTCCACAGAGTTGCTGGCTTATCTGCAGGGTCACAATTACATCATGATTATGTGTTTCCATGCCACTGTGCTCAGGAAGTCCGTGGTCTAGTGGGTATACAACTTCCAGCTATCCTTGAGGTGAGTGGACAAAGGGAATTGTCAAGTCACAGATGTGGCATTTCAAAATACACAAGTGGGGAATGGAGGAAGTACAAGTGAATGAATGGGCCAAATGATAGGAGAATCAGGAAGGAGTAGAGTCTTGGTAACCAAAAGAAGAGAAAATTTCAAGGAAACAGTGTGAAATGATACATTCTTAAAGGGAAAACATGTATTTCTGGTGCAATTTTTTTAAAAAAATAAACATTTTAAAAGATTACACTCCATCCTTCAGTTCTTTAACCTAATAACATTAATTCTGTTTAAATGACATTTTTTAAAAGCTAAGTTTTCTTCCATCTGTGCTCAAAACACATGGCACATCTATGGTGAAAATAAGGCTCACCCCTCTGATGCTCCCCTTTCCCTGGGCGTGCACAGAACCTGTGAGTTGCTTTATGTTGTTGCCCTTTACAGTGCTGTAGAGCAAGCCCACAGCCTCCCACGTTCTTGTAACTTGCTTCTAACAGAATATGATAATGGTTACAGGCTGTCACTCCCTTTATTAGGTTCTGTGAAATGACAAAGAATAAATGGGTTTTGCAGATTCAAATAAATTGACTTTAAGTTGATCAAAAGGGAAACTATTCTCGGTCAATTGCACCTAGTTTAGCAAGCACTTTAAAAACAATTGAAAGTCAGAAACTAGAAACAGAAGAGACACCGCCCTCCCCTTCTCCACTGCCGAAGCAAGCTGCCATGAATCCTACAACCACAAGGAAATGAATTCTGCTAACAACTCAATGAAACTGGGAAGCAGATCCTTTCCTGGTCGAGCCTCCAGATGAAAAAGCAGACTAGCCAACATGTCAATTTCAGCCTGCAAGACCCTAACCACAACCCAGCAAAGACAGGCCTGAACTTCCAAATCTATAGAAACAATGAGATGATAAATGAGTGTTTCTAAAACCACTAAGTTTGGGGCAATTTGTTACGCAGCATAAAAATCCAATACAACATCTAAAGAGAAAGAGGGCCAGCTTGCATGGGGAGTGCCTTATTAACTAGGCAGGAAAGAAATGTAATGGGAACTTCAGGCTTCTTTCTTAACTTCCACATCACACTTAGCTACAGGAGATATTCCAGATACTTGAACTAAATAAAGCTGCTGTCACCATGTCCAAGATACTTCCCTGGAGAGCCACCACAGTGTCACCATGGGGCTTTTAGTGCTGGCTTGTCCAAAGAAACCTGCCTCCAATAAGCCAGGAAATGTTTCACCTGGCCAGCCTGTAACTTGTGCGATTTTCTAGTCAGCCATTAAAGAATCAAGCAACATCTTTGGATTATTAGAGTGACTCAGGCCTCTAACAATCTAGAGTCACTGTTTTAGTAAGTCAGTGTCTTCAACCCTTTTAAAGACTGTTTTCCATGCACTTGCTCTTTGGGTGTGAAAATCATCAAATAAGCACAGGACCAGCAAACTTCCTATAGACCTGATGGGAAGAGGTTGTGTTTCATTTCCATTTTAATAAGATCAAAACATAGCGTATGGCCAGGCTATTTAGCTGAGACTCAATCCATAATAGCATGTTCTCTGTGCTCTGCACAAAATTATACCCTGATGATTTATTTCCATGCCACTGTGCCCAGAAAGTGGTCAGGCAGTAACAGTGCATGGGTGAAAGGGTTAGGAAAAAGGAAAATGGGAGAAGGGAAAGTTTGCCTTTCTTTTTCAGAAGAAATCAAATTTAAATATTTTTTGTATCATTCCTTTTTGAGTTATGACTACAATGCTTTTGATATGTTGTTCGATCAGGCCCAATAAACATTATTTTAAAATAGTATATCTAACAACAAAGCATTGGCTTTTTTGATTGCTATGATTCCTATAAACTAATTAAAACCACAGTTAACATTTCAAGGTACTAGATTTATAGCAGAAATAGCAAATTTTCCTTATTTAGACGAAATCAGAAAACAACAATATTTTCTTTTTTTTTTTTTTCTTTCTTCTTTCCTCTTCCATTTTTAACTCTTGAAATATTAAAGGCAGCAAAACAGCAAGTAAGCAGCCCCGGCATTGAAATTACGCACCCTGAGTTAGGGTGCAGGGTGCAGCAAATATGAATTACCTTCAGCAATTCAGTCTCCCTGAGCCTCAGTTTTATCATCTCTAAAATGGGTAAAACAATATTTGCACTACCATAATTTCTTGAAAACCATAAGAGATTATATGTCTGTGAAGATATTTGAGTATATATGAGATACACTCATACTTAAAAACAAATGCTACACAAATACTTTCTCATTTTAATATTTATACTTTCTTTCATAAACTGGTAAAGAGAAATACTAAATTTTTTACATGAAAATTTGTTACTTTATTCCTAATAAAAAATTAAAATATTTACAAGAAAATTTCAAAGTTACCATCAGAAAAAAATAATAGTAACAGTTATTCATAGTAACAGCATTTGTCAAGTAGTTAGTGCATGTCAGGCCCTATGCTAAGGGGCCACCTATTTTCTCATTTGATTCTCACATGAGGCAAGACTTAATATTATCACCACTGTACAGATTAGGAAGCTGAAGTTTCAGATAGTCAAGCATGAAGTAGTGAACCTGGGGCACAAAATCAAGCAGCCTACGCCGGAGCCCACAATCAACCACTCAATTGTTTCCAAGACATGTTCTGGGTTGACACTGTAAGGACAGAAGCAATGACATGGGTCGGTGGACACAGGTGATCTTTGTTACTATCCTGGGTAAGCTAGGAGGCCTTGAGTAGAGGATGTACCCATACACACTGCTGGGGGCCACCAGACTTAGTGATGATCCACATCAGGGGTGCCATGAAGGTAGCAGACAATGGACATGCTGCTCCTTGGGTCATGAACTGAAACTGTCCCATAGGAGTTAGAGCTACAGCCAGTTACCAAATTACATCAGAGCCTGCAGGATGCAGCCTGGACCTCTGTGCATCTGCAAAGGTCCAAAAGCAACTAAAGAGACTGCTGCTACTGGAAGATAAATGGCCCTGGGCAAAAGGGAAGGAAACCAGACAGCTAGAAACAAGGAATAAATAAAAAGGAGAACTGTGGAACTAGAGACAACTAGACAAAAGAAAACAAAAAACTGAGGAAAAGCCAGAAATGAGGAATAGAATAGGGCCCTGGTTCTCAAACAGTGCCCCAGCACACCTTGGGGCAACACAGTGAATTTAGAAGAGCACTGCCAGATATTTTGAGGGAAACAGTGATGTTTGACATCTGTCATATACCTTCTGAACTACTAGCTTGAGGTAGTTCACAGTTCCAACATTAGATGGCATTACATTCCTTTCAATGACGTTATGCCTTTGCAATATGTCAGATGTGATTTTTAAAAATGACGTATCAAACTCAATGTGGAACAGGAAATAAGGAACAGTGGTGTCCCATCCAAATTCAAATTTTGAGAAGTTGTGCAGTGCTCAAAACGCACACACATCTTAGTAACTGTTACAAATGAGGTAAAAATTCTATCTTCCAATTTATGTTGTTTGGTTTGGTTTTTAAAAATGGCTACTAATGTATTAGTACCTATATAATTACTAAACTGATTTAACCATTTATCAAACGAAACTAGGTGTTATTTCCTTTTTGACAAGGGGCACGGTGAAAAATTGAGACACTAAGAACATTGAACTGAGAAGTTGTGGGAACATTGATTAGGGATTAAAGTTGCCTAGGGTAGGAGAGTTAAAAGTGATTCGCATATCTGGTTTCAGAGTCTCTCAGGATCCTTGGACAGGGCAGTATCACCCAGTCCAAGGGAGATCTGCTTCACCAAGTCCCAAGGCTGGATCTTACCCTTCTAGGCTGCCCCTTCTCAGAACATAATGAAGATTCGCTATGACGATTAATCCAGGGACTTTAGGATTTAGCACAGCAATATGATCACTTGATGAAAGCACCAAGCTATGCTTTAAGTACTTCATAATAGCATCTAAGTACTTATATGTGCAGCATCTCATATCATACTTTTACTTAACTTTTGAGGTTTGGTTATTTCTGCCCTGCCTCTTATTTTACACACAAGGAAACTAAAGCTTGGAGCAATTGAATATGTTGCCCCATCACTCAGCTGGTATGCAGCAGCATTAGGATCAGAATCCAGGAGGCAACACTATTAACCACCACGCTCTGCTCAGCTGTCAGGCCTCCAGGTTTCTAAGAATAAATATGGACCTTTACATGGAACAAAGTACTTCAAAGTGGTGCATATATTTAAATATGATGAAATGCATTCCCATTTTTATATATTATGAGTTTCTGAATTTCTGAAGGGTGGTCATCTCTCTCTTCAGGTTTGCTAATGTTATTCCCATGAATAATAATGATGTAAATGGTTACAACATAGCACCATTAAGGAAGAAAAGCTATTTGATATTGGCATGAATGCAGCCAAACACTTTCAGTCTCCTGTAGTAAGAGGGTAAATTAGTACAAACTTTCAGAAGAACATTAAAGAATAAAGAATCAAATTCAATGAGTGAAGATTTACAATGAGTAAAGCTTCATACGTCTATCATCTATCATGTATCTTAATACTATTTACAATAGCAAAAAATCAGAGAGAAAACTTAAAATATATAATTGGTGGGCATTTATATATGGATGCACTACCTTTTTCATAGAAAAATCATGTTTTTAAAGATTAGTGGTATAAGACAATGCTCAAGAGACTTTTTAAAAATCAAACTGTACAATTTTATGTATTGTATGGTTGTAATTATTAGCACAAACAACTAGAGAGAAATAGTGTATTCATTTTAAAATTCTAGCTTATCTATGAAAGATAAAATTCTAAAAAAATTGTTTTCTTATTTTTTTTCCTTTCCCAACCAATATACACTACTTTAATAATAAAAAGTAATGAATAGTATTAAAACAAAATTCAGTACTGCAATGCAATGAAATAGGACACTTCATTCTCCAAATTTTACCTGTACATAAACACCTAAGTCAAAAACTTCATTTATATAAACCTTTCCTGATATATGCATATACACATGTATAGATATAATAGCCCATCTATCTGAAGCTAGTCTGACCTCTGGGAGATACGATTGTTTTCTGCATTTAAGATGTTTGCATTTATCATTGCTACTGTATATCATTCCAAGCTTAGCTTTGGAAGGCGTATGAATGCTATATCTTGATAGTTTCATCCCAACACCAAATTGCTTGGGTTCTACCTTCAGTGGCCTAATAAATGACTAAAGGATAAACTGATGGATGGATGCATGAACTAACAGGCTGAATCCCCATATAGAACCCTTGTTTCACAGAGAGTGGGAAAATGCCACTCATCATTATATAAAATTGTAAAAGAAACTAGGTGGCTCCATAGAATGATCATCCTGGGAAAGCACTCCCAATCACTAATTACGGCAGGTCACCAGTGACAGTTTCACGTATGCAAGACAGAGGGAAGGCAAGAGGTAATGTTAATCTCACCATGTGGCAGGTAGTATGTTAGGCACCTGGACACCTCTTACTGAATTTTCATAATGACCTCCCCATTTGGGGAAAGTGTTCTCTCCAATTATAGATAGGGAACAGTAACTCAGGAAGATTGCATATACTGCCTAATGTGTATATAATGTGTATATAATGTGTATATATTGCCTAATGTGTATATAATATATTGCCTAATTGCATATAATGCCTAATTCACATAGCTAATGTGTAAGCATAAATGGGATTTTAAACCCAAGTACAAATGAGCTCAAATCCCAAACTCTTTTGAGTATGCCATGCTGACTCAGGAAGAAAAGAAAAGAAGGTGGTCCATTCTTCATATAGCCTAGGAGCAAGGAAATAATTGATATATCCTTTTTCTGCAAAGGTCTCCATGTAGACACACAGAATTGTCATTAGATTAATGCAAAAATAAATATTTGCTCCATTTCTTCTCTTGGAGATTCTCTTTAGAATAACATAAAATCAGATGCCTACACAAAGTGTTCTTAGCCATATATACTTTCTGAAGGTGTCTTTATAACAGGTCAGTTGTATTTTCAGTCATTTATAAGTGGCAATTTTTCCTAGGGTGATATAACTCAAATATTTTGAGAAAATATCAAATTTAGTGTAAAAATGTCAATTTACCTTGACAGCAAACTCTTCCAGAGCTAAGAATTTTATCTGACTAGTTTTGTGTCCTCCTTGACTCTCCTTCCCTCCAGCTTTCTCTCTAATCTGCTCTTCTGCAAAGTGGCTTGTGTGAACACACAAGTGGGGTAATCGTGTACACACTCACTGTTTAAATGGTTAAAAATGTATCATGCTCAGTGGAAAAGGTGAAAAGTCGAACTTAAAACTGAGCAAGGACAGGCTGAATGTCATGTAATTTAAACGAGAGCCAGAGACTGATAGTAATGTCATGCTAGAAGCTTGTATGACCGAGGCATGGCAGCCTGGATGCCAACACAAAGATTCAGCTACAGCAGGTCTGGGCTGGGGCCAAAATTCAGCCATTTTAACAAGCATCCCTGATGAGTTGCTGGTGGTCCTTGGACCACACCTGGTAAAGGCCTTACTGGTGCAGATGAGGAAGTCATCATAAAGGTTAAGTGGGCTGTCCAAAGTCACAACCATCAGTAAGTGGCAAATCCAGAGTGAGACTATAGTTAGTGACTTTGCATACTACGTTGCTTACTTGGCATTCCAAACTTTCTTTCTTTTTCTTTTTTCTTTTTAATTTGGGCCACTTCACTATAAGCAGCAGCTGCAAAAGCATTCATAGCTTACAACTATGTTGGGTGTCCTGTAAAAAAAAAAAAGAGCTTTCATGTTCATTATCATGTAAGATCTTCATAAAAATAAGTTGTATATTTGGAAGATGAAGGTACTGAAATTCAGAGATCTTAAGATTCTTGCTCATAATTAAACTCCATTTGGGAAAAAGATAAGACTTAGTGAATCCTGATTATTAGTAAGAACTTAAATATTAACTATAATCATCAAAAAAAATTTTTTTTTAAATTTTCAAACTAAAAACATTGACCTAAGAAAAGTCAATATTGGTGGAAAAAATAAAAAATAAAATTGAAAGCAGCCAAACTGTACATAAAATGTTTATTATATATAAAAATTTTAAAAGAACTGAATTTTTCCTAAATTTAGCATGAAAAAAATGAGAGAGAGGAAAACTAAACATTCACAGTAGCAGATGCTTTAGTTGTCACAATTCATGCTCCAAGAACTGATAAAAAAAGTCTTCTTTGCATTGTTTACACAAATATATTTGATACATGAGAAAATTTCAGTTAAATAAGAAAAATAATATAAACTAAAAATATTTTAACTGTGCTACATATTAAATTATTGACAGGATTAAAGTAGAATTAATATACCCTCCAGAAGAGTCCTTCAACAAGTCAGTGTTACTCTAATTCTGATTCAAATGTTTATAAAGATAGTACAAAAATGCCCCCAAAGTCCAATCAAAACAATCTATCAAAATATCCCATGATTTCAATAAGCTAACTAGTATCGAAGATACAAACATTATTATCAGTTATAAATCAGTAATTGCTGAGTGACAACACATTGAACTTACATAACAATAAATCATTCCTTAGGTAATATACTATAGACAGATCAATACTTTTAAATGAGATAGCATTTTCTGTTCCTATTTCTAACTTTAATGTTAGGGTTTAAATTTATGAACGATTTAGTGACAGACTTCTTGCTGACATGATAGAACTAATTAGATTTGCTAAAATATTAGGAAATTTCATTAAAGTATTATTATCTTATTATGTGCTATAATTAGACTTGTTAAACAAGTTTGGTTTACAGTATTTTCCTCTACTCTAAATTGGTCTTATGTATTAGTTGTAAACACTCTAGAATATATGCATAGTGCCTTAGAAATTGTTTTTAATTAAAACCTCTTCACTTCTCCAAAACACAAGAATTTGCCAAATTAAATAAAGCTAGTGTTCTAATCTCTACAACTTTTGTTTATTTGACCATTTTATGATCACACACACACACACACACACACACACACACACTTCTTAAAGGATGTCTAAATACGGTGCTTCTGCTTTTGTTGACAAGCTCCCTGATTCCAGCTCCTCGGTTTATAGCTTGGCTTTTCCTTTGGAACTGGGCCAATATACAAAAGAACAGTGCTGTGCACCACGTGCTTGGTAAGGTTAGCAGAGCAATCCCTTCAGTGTAAAAGGTGAACTGCTTGCTGGCTGCAGCAAAAGCTTCTGGACTTTTTGCTTCACTGGTCTCTTCTGCAGGTCCTTTAAGGCTAGGCTCCTACCCAGCTATCTTCTCTCTCCCAAGAGAAAGGAAAATAACTCCACTGAGTGAATTCACGCCTGCCACATAAAGAGAAGCTTTCTGAAGTGCAGAAATGCCCATTGAGAATGAACTCATGGAAAGCCCTACTTAAAATGCAGTGTTCTTTGTGTCAACAAAAGTCTACTTGGGCAGAATAAATAGGTGAAGCCATGAATTTCCAGTCTCCCAAGGCCAGATTAAATCCCACTCTTCAAAAAGACCCTGTTATTGCTGTCACCCCATTAGAAGTTCATATTTGCTTTGGATCATCACAATAAGTCCTCTATTGGGGGAGGAGACCTGCCAGGGTTTAGGTAGAGCCATGACCACATTCTGTCTAGACACTATCAGCCTCACTAACAGGAATTAAAAAGTAGCTTCTCTGAGGTGCAAATCTATACAGTTTAGACCTCAGAGAAGAGGGAGAAAAGGTACAAATGAGAATAAAATCATTTTCTGATATGGAAAAACAAATCTCACTAATATGCTTTTTCAAAGCATGACAAAAAATATGTAAAAAAAAAAAAAATTCAGTTTTGACCTAGAGGTACACAACATTATCCATTTCATAGGTAAGCATAATTTCTGAGAAACAAATATAAGATTCTATAAGTCGTACCTTTTATTTCCAGACAACTCACAATAAACATTAGAGATAGTGAGTGAAATTCCTAAGCTCTTAAATATGCACGATAATATGGAATCCTATAAGACAAGGAAGATAGTCTATGTAATAGAGTTCATTGCAATCCAAAACGCTTTTATCTTCCTGTCAATACCCCATGCACACATGAGTACATTCATGCACACTATGGTTGCCAAATAAAATACAGGATGCCTGACTAAATTTGAATTTCATATAAACAACAAATACTGTCTTTCAGTACAGTCATGTGGCATATAACATTTCAGTCGATAATGAACTGCCTATACAATCATGGTCCAGTAAGATGGGTCTTGTGATGTCATAGCTGTTTAGGTTTGTGTAAGTTTACTCTGTTTGCACAATGATAACGCATCCTGAATAACGCATTCCTCAGAATGTATCCTCATTGTTAAGTGACACACAACTATATAACATGGTCTAGTTGAAAATTTTATGTGCTGAGTTTGGCAACTCGGGTATATGTGTATGAGTATCTTGTTTTTATTTAGTCCATCTATATCTGGGAATTGGCATCCTTAGAGTCTCAAAGAATATAAGCCCCTCAAAATAGGATTGTACATTTCTAAATGTAACAAAAATCATCTACAGGCATGCTGAAATCTCCCTGCCCCACTAGGCCAATACAGACTATAAAACACCATAGAAAATTATATTTCCATCATGCTTCAGATATAGGTGTCAACTTTTCCTGGCAATGATCAAGTCATCAGAGCTTTTCTGATTTTCCACAGGACATTAATTTGCACATATAGAAATTTCATCCTATTCCTTATAGGTTAGTAATCATTGAAAATCTATTTAATTCATAACTAATTTGATGATGTTAATCTACTGTCTCTGGTCAATTAAAAAATGAATATTACACCAGTGCAAAATATAGGCAAAAAAACTATAAGCAAATATTATGTGACAATTATGAAAGATTTATGAAAGATCCCCACTGCCTGGAATTTATATTGATATTTATGTGCCTAACAAAGGTTGCTTTCATATATAAGTGATATGATAATTGCAATTCAGGGAAGTGATTGAAAATTTCGTTCTCTGTGTAAAGAATAATTTCTTGGCTTGGGTTCACTTGGCACACCCCATATACCATCTAATATATTAATTCCCATGCCATCTTCAAGTCTTTTCTAGACATTGCCTAAGCAATATAGCATTCCCCCACCCACCCACACACACCTTGTATATTTTGTTACAGTGTGCTTATGTCAGGGTTGTATTGTATTGACTTTTGTTCTATATCTTCATTCACTAAGAAGAGACCTTCTTGAGGATAGGGCCCATATTTTCATTGACTTCTGGAGGACCTAGCAGATATTCAATATGTGCTTGTTGATAAACTATCATAACAAAGTTCATACTGGAACTTAATCTAAAAAAAGTCCTTGATAGGCAGGATGAGGAACTGCTTTATTCTAACCATCTCATAACAAATGGAACTATTAAATCACACTGAATTTCAGGTTACACAGGTAAATTTCTATTGTAATTAGATAACCTGCAAAACTGCCAATCCAGAATAAGAGGTATATTTCATTTAGTCATTCAATAAACACCTAGAGTTTGCCAAGTGTGGGGCCCTGTGCTAGCCACTAAGAAGATAAAGCCCAGCCATCATGACATGTCCACGGTGAGGTTGATGAGGCAGCAGAGGGAGATCAGAAGCAGCTAACATCCCTTTTCTTCTTAGGTGAACGGTAATGAAACCTAGCCTAACAGATTCATAGGGGGTCACACTATGAAGCTGGGACCAGGTGGAGGACAGCAGTAAGGTCTCATGATCCCATCCATGGGCTATTTTTTCCATATATTCCAGACATGAGAAAAGAAAAGGGAATGGTACCCTAAATGGTTTGTGGGTTGCTAGCTGTGCCTTAAGTATTGCAGATACATCTGAAGGAGCTGATGACTTTCTAATAAATATTGACAAAATGGCCTGCTGCCCAAAAATCATTTTTAGTGGTCCATACCATTCAATCATCTGTAAAGACTTAACAAGTCAAAACTTCCAGTTCTTGTGATGCTAATAAGACTTTTCAGACATAGGGCTGGGGCTCAACAAATACAGGCAACACTGAAGTACAGGCTCGTCTTTGGAAAAGCAGTGGCCACTCAGAATAAAATGTATAACCTGCTATTGGAGCCAGCTGCTAAGACTCAATAGTACTTTTGTACTATGTCAGAGAAATGAAGCAGCACCATTTGTATACAAAATAAACTATTTTGCACCATAATGTTGCATGTAATAGTGCATTTGGTGTGTGGGTAGGTGTGGATATGTGTCAGAGAAGAGGAGGTAAAGCTGTTCATGAGGGCAGACCTGATGGTAATGATATTCCTTGCTTGTGTTTAGGAAGTGTTCTCTGCAAGCCAGACCCTGAATTATGCACTTTACATACATAGTTTACCTAATCCTCATAACCACTTGAGGAAAAGGATCCCCTGAGCTTTGTTTTATTAATTCTAAAACTGAGGCTCAGAGAATCATTTTCTTTAGGATTATGGAGTTAGTAAGTGGAGGGCCAAGATTTGAACAGGCCTATCTTACTCCAAATCTAAGTTCTCAACCCCTGGGCAATAGTGATTCTCAATGGTCACCACAGCTAAGGAATTTTTCTATCTTTTATTCCCTAAGTGCCAAGGACAAATAACTGCAGTATTCAGAGCCTCTTCTAGACAAGGTCTTAATCACTCTCCATTAACCTAAAATGAGAAAGAGCTTCATGTCCTGGCTCCTCTGGGCCCACACCTCACAAGGAACTCTCAGGTTCATGTGGTTTTGCGGTTTTGGTTTCTGTTTAGAAGTTTCTTCTGAGTTAAATATTTGAATGGAGATGGGCAACAAAAGGGTATAAAGAGCTGGTGTCTGAAAGCTGTTTTCTTTTTTGACCTGAGCCTGGGGCTTGAGGTCTGGGCAACACCCTGGGACTTCTACAGGGTGAGTCTCCTGGCCACCACACACAGGGCAAGCCAGCCTACTGGCCGGCCAAACAATCAAGGCTCTCATGAATATTCCCACAGGTTCTTCCTCAAAGAGTCCTTCAGGGGGATGGCACCGAGACCTGAGGAGACTTGGATGGCTTCAGTTCCTTGTCAGAGCAACAGGATGTGTAGCTTGGTCACCTGTGGCCAGGGAATAAAAGACTCTGTGTCCACTCCTATCCCCTAGCAACAAGGCCAACTGGGAAGCTTTCCCTTCCTGCCACATGGCTCTCCACAAGACAGTAACCCCAAAATTCATTCCTTTGAGACAATCCTCAATAAATATACCACACTCTTCAATGGGATTAGTGCATCTAGAAGCAAATTATTGAAGAAGGTGATGCACCGTTCATGCAGAGCATTCACAGATTTGTTTTTGCCCCAATTCCATTTCTAAGTTTTCCACTAGAAAGCTCTGTATGGTGGATCCATAGTTGCTACTGACTTTAAATTTTTATTTATAGAATAATAAATAGGACCCTAAATAATCTTGGAAATCAAATTGGTCCACTTCATCCCATACATAAAGGTACACAGAGAAAGTAACTTGCAGTGAATCACCCAGATAGTTAATGCCACAGTGATAATCCCAGAGGCATCCTGCCTCAACGAATGTGAGAAAACAGGCAGACAGATGAAAGACACACACACACACACACACACACACACACACCCCACACACAAGATGAAGCCTGAACATAATAAAAAAACCTAAATAAAAAAACAGTAATACACTGCAGTTGGTAAGAAAAGTAACATGATGCTAATATGTGTAAAAGCTATATAATATGCAAGTTATTTAGTTTCAGATGTCTTGTCAATGCTCCATTATAGCTATTACCAGGTATAAAGAGGCCAAATTCAAGGAGACCCTTCATTTGGCAGTCAGTTACCTCTATAGCCACAGTGTTCACATTGAATCCTGTTAGCCACATAAATACCTGCTGATGCTCACAAGAAAGAAAGGGATGGAAAGTGAGGCTGGGATGAACAAGATAGAGACACTGCTGCAGTAGAAACAGCGCCTTCGTGGAAGTCAGGAAACCTACATCCTGGCTTGAGTCACGCGCTAACTCAGACCTACACGTCTCAAGTTGGGAGCTTCAGGCTCTTCATTTGTATGATGAAGGAGGTACACAGAATGAAATTCTACATCACTTGCCTTATAAAAAGTTCTTTATCACTTTTGCAAAGTGGAACAAGCCCAGCGTTGAGCTCTGTGTTTGAAAAGCCAAAGAATCAGAAAGAAGATACACAAACACATAAGCAGGAAGAAAAGCCTAGGAGGGTGGCCCTGTATCCTGGGTTGCCCAAAACAGTCTCAATCTGTGTCTGTTGTATCAGCATCCCAAACAGTTAGTGTCTGTTTTCACTATCAAAAGTGTCTCAGTTTGGATGATTCATTGCATGACCTCTCCACCTGTAAGGAATTTGGTGTTTGGTTCGTCTTGAGGAATCTTTATCAGCTCCATCACCTACAGGCTGAAGCCCATGTTATTTAGTGTGCTATGAAGGCTTTGACCCTCTAGTCAAAACCCCATCCAGCATACCCACTACATACAAATTGCACCCGACTTCTTTCAGTTCCTCAGAGGTAAAAACCATTGCTCAGGCTGTTGCCTACCTTCTCCTCCAACCCCACACTACAAAATGGCAAGCTCCTCCACGTCCATCAAGAATACATAATACCACCTCCTCTGGGAGGCCCTCTACTCTGGTCACTCTGCCCCTTCCCCCGCCAGCACATGGACCCAACTCCTCTGCAGAACTCCCTTAGTCTCCTCTACTACAACAGAAGCTCTGTAAAGAATTTTCCTTATCTATCTTTTTACCCCTTTGCATATAATTAACTCTCAACATCATATTTGTTCAATTAAACTGAAAATAGAAGTACCAAAGAGTCAAAATCCTGTGGCTGAAGGTCATGGTCTACAACATTCCAGTTCTGCCACTTACAATCAGAATGATCTTGGATAAATTACTTACTTAACCTGGGAGCTTCAAGACAGAATGGGGAAAACACAACTTTCCTTCATGCAAGATACAAACAGCACAGGAAGAACCAGGCCGAGTACTGACTGGCATAGTGTCTTGGGGTAGTAAAGGGCAATTTAGCTTCAATGGTGGTCAGCTCCAGCCCAAACAGATCAGACCAGAAAACTAGTGTCCCTCTCTTCTTCCCCAAAGAGAGAAGCCCCATCTGAGTTTATTTTACTTTATGTACCTGCTGTGGCTTAAATGCAAAAACCTCTTTACTTGATTTTCTCTTCCCAAATTCTAGCTTTCCTTCTTTTCTCTTATTCCCCAACAGAAGTGTCACCATAATGAAAAGAGTCAGAAAGGAAAGGACTTAAAACTCAAGACAGCCTGTGGTCAAATAAGGAAGAACATCTTGACTGCCACTGATTCAACTGTGGAACAGACTCAAAAGGAATGCTTGGTGAAATGTCAAGTAGGGAGAAGTCGGGCCCGGGGAGGGGCGCCATGACCTCATGCTGGATAGTGAACCTCCAGTGAACTATACCTTTCCAGAACACTCCCCCAGTGGGAAGCTGTCAGTTACTGGTGCTGCATTACCGGACAATGGAAAAAGGCAGATGAAATGAGAGCCCTGAACGTCATCAAAAGTGAAAGAAGAGAAAGGAATGTTCCCCGAAGCTTTCTCAGCCTGTGCAGAGCATGCAGGACCAGGTGGCATTGATGGGAACTGATGGGATCACCATGTTTCACCATAATGGCGTACTGCTGTTCAAACATTATTACAGAATGCAGCATGTGGTGGTGGTGGTTTTTATTCTAGAGAAGCAAGATAGCATGGAAGTGAAAACACATGGGTTCTGGACTCCAAATGCCTGAGTTTGAATCCTATCTCCTATACTTACTGGCTGTGTGGCTTTGGGCAAGTTACCTAGCCTCTCTGTACCTCAATTTTCACCACCTAGAAAATAAGGATAACAAATCAATAATGGTTCCTATACTCCATAGGGTTGTTATTTACAAATACTAATTTCTAAGGTAGAATTGTACTAGGCACATGATTAATGCTGCTCAAGTGTTTGACAAAATTATTAAGATCCAGTACTCATTCAAAAGCAGCTTACCCTCATGCTTACCCACTGGCATTCTCAGCATAAATCTCAAAGATGCCTTTACTTTGAAGTTGGTGCCTAGGAATTCAGTTGTTGACCAACGAACCCTTCCCTTGATCATGAATACTGAACAGGTCTAACGGTCATTCTGACATAGTGAAAGTGGAAACTGAAGGCTTTCCATACGGTGAATCAAACCATAATCAATCCCAGAATAAATGCAAGTGAAACAAATGTATTGTTTGCTGAGCATCCACTGTAGCCATTTTCCAAGCTGCTGTGTTTTGAATGGAAGGCACAGGTAATAGAGGTATAATCAGGTTTGGCTCCCGTACCACTGAATAAAATGGCATTTACCATAGTGAATTCACTATGGCTCTCTCTGGTTTTTAATTCTGAAGACTCAGAAACTTGATTCTAACACACATCCATTCATTCAACAATTATGTACTGATCACCTATTTATGCCAGATAACTGGAACCCACAATGCAAGAAAACAGACAACAAAGCATTACAATCCCTGCCAGCCTTCACAAAGCTGACAATCTGGCAGAGCAGATATTAGACATTAAAAACCATAAGACAAAGGTGGGGGGAACAAGATTGTAAATAGACAAATTTACACTGAGCTGAGCTTTAGGTAGAACATAACTCTTGTATCTACATGCCCATCTTCACCATATAACCACGCCCACATAGAGACAGACCCAACCCAAGCAGGGAGCACTACACTAAGTGAATGGAATGGCCTTAGGCATCACCTGGACAAACATCTGGCAGCTCAGGATTGGGGAATCCCTATTCTAAGCTTTCCAACCACTCTTCCCCTCACATCCTGCCCATTCTCCCATTCTCGCCGCTTTTCTCGGTTTTCTTTAATTGCTGCTTCCTATATTACAATCACATTTCCACCTTGCCCCATCTATTTTTTTTTTAAATGTTTATTTTTTTAGTTGTAGGTGACAGAATATCTTTATTTTATTTTTATGTGGTGCTGAGGATCGAACCCAGTGCCTTATGCGTGCTAGGCGAGCACGCTACCACTGGGCCATAATCCCAGCCCCCACCTTGCCCCATCTAATTTCTTCACCTCAAGTGGAGTTTTCCATGTTCCAGAACTTTTTCCATTTCACAGCTATACAAGTAATAGTGTTGATTCCAGAAGAGGTTAACTGCATTCAATCTTTGTAGTGTCTATTACAAAGTTTAATATCTCAGAGGACAACATTATTTCTGCTATTTTCAGCCTTGGGTCTGCGTGGTGGTGGCAAGTGTAGAAGGGGCGATTAGGGCAGAAGCACTGAAACTACAGCCTTATAAACCCTCAAAATAATTATTGCAACTTGCAAAACAACCCAATGAGGCATAAAAGTTAATTTTACATGAATCATTAATTATATTGCACAACAGACTATGCCACACATTACACAAAGGTCAAAATTAAAACAAGAACTTGGCAGGTTCATAGTCCAAATTCAGTAGTCATTTACCACTGGTGGTTCTATAAACTATAAGCAGCACTTGATGTCATAATAGAAAAAGCACATGCATATGAAAAGTGACAATTAACATT
This sequence comes from Geosciurus inauris, assembly GCA_004024805.1. Classification (NCBI taxonomy): domain Eukaryota; kingdom Metazoa; phylum Chordata; class Mammalia; order Rodentia; family Sciuridae; genus Geosciurus; species Geosciurus inauris. The sequence goes on from PVHX01009107.1 coordinate 48,988, forward strand.
TAGACCATTAGCAAGTAAACAATGAGTCAATACAGAAGTAAAATGTCTCATGTTATTTAACTTCATACAAAAATAGTATCTGTGGTAACCTAAGGTATCTTTCATCTGTATCATGGTAAATAAGTCCTGTGGCACAGGGATGCTCAAAGTCTTATTATCATACTTCCATTAAGCTTCACTGGACAGAATAAGACAATCTGATATCTAAGATATTAAGGTCTCCATTGGGGACATTGCCTAAGTATTCCAGGTGATTAATCGACAGGGCTTTAGTTACGCCAGCAATTCCAAGGCCTAGTTCTCATTCTTAAAGGTCTACAAAAGGTCATAATCAATACAGCCAGAGATGATCTCCATGATGCATTCACCCTAACCAAAACAGAATGTGTCAATGCACAAACCAAATTGCTGATTTACTTAATGATAATTAGGACTTTATCTCCCAGAATTTCAGAAGAGCCACACAATCATCCCCAGTTACATTCCCTTGGTTAAAGTCCCAGGTTGCATTCCCTGCTTTCCAAAGAGCAAAAGGGATTATAGAAACTTCCCACTGAATTTCTGTAGAGGAAAAACGAAGTAAAAGGTGCTTGTTTTGCAGTTGTAGCAATTAAACCCAAGGCCTCATGCATGCCAGGCCAATGCTCTACCACTGAGATACATCCCCAGCCCCTTCAAGTTTTTTAAAAGATTTTTAAATATGATCAAACATTAATCTGAATATAGCCTATGGAGAATATATAATTCAATTTAAACAAATTCTCATTGAGTGAACTTTTAGAATGGGCACTCTAAGCTGTAAAAGACATGTTCTGTGTCTTTCCTTTTAGGTGGGTATAATTGCATGGGCCAGGCAGAGCCTAGAACTTACTAGATGTTCTTCAATGCTTTTCTGAGAAGGTAAAGGTATGAAAACATACCTCCCTGATCATCACCATGACATTTTTTTATCCAGGAAAACTAATATTTTAAATTTAAAGACAAAAAAGTTAAATAACAATATGAATTCACATCCATTATTACAAAGAGAAAAATTTTAAGAACATAAAAATGTTCATGAAGGTGTCTGTCACAAAATGTCATTAATTCCAATCTCTGTTCCTTATATCTCTATGAACTTGATAAACTTATCTACAATGTAATAATTATTATAGAATATGAAGAACAAGTTACTTTAAAATAGACTAATAAAATAACTACATATAAAAGCCCATTCATCTTACATAAAGCATTCTATCTGAAAATCTGCAATACAGAGACTGTGAAGCAAAATTCCATAATTTAGGTTCTAAGAAATCTTTCAAAAGCTAAATGAATCTGATGGGTTATTCTGGTGTTTTCTTTCTGTTGCTAGGAATCAAACCCAGAGCCTTACATATTGTGGTGCTTTCAATACTAGACAGCCAAACTCTTCAGTGACATCTTCCATATCATCATCATTTATCCTACAGCACTGATGCCAGACTTTAGATGATTCTGTAACTGCAGAGACACGGGTAAGCTGACTTTGCCACAGGCATTTGATATAGAGCGAACCTCATCCCTTCATGATTCCTGCATATGCACCAGATGAATATTCACATTTTTGTTTATTGCTATCATAATCTAATGTTGTTTATATTAAGACATGAAAATCCACGAAGGAAGCTACAGTCAAAACAAAACTTACCAAGCACAATGACCACAGTCTTCAGAAGACTCATCATGGTGTCCCGATTCCGACGGGGTCCAGAACTGTGCCGAGACATTCTCATAGTCCTCTGGCGAACGTAGCCAAAGATGTGAGCGTAGAGAACCACCATTACCACAAAGGTAACCAAATTGAAAATGGCCCAGAAGACTAAGTAAGAGTCACTATAAAGGGGTGCCATGTTGGAACAATTTTCAATATCACAGATGCAGTTCCAGCCCACACTGGGTATAGCACCCATAACAATGGCCATAGTCCAGATGACCACAATGACCACTACTACCCGCCGGTTGCTCATCCGTGTATGGAGCTGCATGCGGAAAACCGTAATGTGCCTCTCAATTGCAATAGCCAGTAAATTGGCCACAGATGCCGTCAGGCTGGTGTCAATGAGGCCCTGACGGAGGAGCCACGTGCTAACGGTCAGTCTCCGAGTATTGGGGCCTGTGTTGAACATTAGGTAGAAGTAGGCCAAACCAGCAAAGAAGTCTGCAGCAGCCAGATTGGCCATTAAGTAATAAATAGGAAAATGGAAGCGGCGGTTGACATATATTGCCACCATGACCAGTAGGTTGGCCAACATGATGAAGATACAAACTGTGATCCCAAGTCCCATCACCAGCTTGCTGACCGTGTTCCATTCTGTGGCAAGATACTTTCCACTCCGGTTATAGAAGAAGGCGATAGACTCATTGTAGAAGCACTGTGGTTGATTCATGGCTGTGAACTAAAAGAGAAAGGAGGAAAGATGATGAAAAGAGAAAAAAGAACCACAGATCCAAATTTAAAGATGTGCAGATAACATGAGACTTCTTTTAGTAAGTACATGCAGCAGAAAACAAAAGCAAAGAATTTGAAAATCTGATTCTGCGTAATGTCCTATGATTATACTCATACGCTAAGGTTTCTCACAGTCCTCAAGATTAAAGACAGTTGGAGTTAAATAAATGACAAGGTCTTTGCTTGGTGGTTGCATGTCATTGAAGTCTACTAGAAAAGCCACATGGCCCAGAAATCTTGCTTAAAATACATGAGACAGACAGAATTTTTGCAGAACATTGCAATTGGACTATTTACCATAGTAAAATCTATTTTCATCTGTTATTAAGGGAATCTGTAAACAGAAGTGGTTTATATATAGGGTATCATTGCCCTATTATTCTACATTTCTATTCTCACATAGTATGTTCAATCTGTGATGGACATTTGGTAATGCAGGTTCCCACAAGCACCACCAGTTCCAACATTTCAAAGAGGTCACTATGCATCAAAGGTTCTCTGGCCAAAGCCAGCATTTGCTGCTCAACATTCCTGTGGTCAGCACAGCTTACCCCCAAGACTCCTCAGCCCCAGAATAGCATTCATCAACCAACCTATGACACTAGAGAACTTCTTTTTGGAGGACCTAATGTAACCTCCAAGGAGCAGTTGATATTTGACACTGCTCTAAGAGAAGTAGAATATATTTAGATTAGATGAAGTATATCTTTTCAAATGTGGACTGACAAGGCTTTACAACATATTAACTTATTTTTCACCATCAGTGATCAGAATATATTTGCTTATTATTTTACTCTCACTTGAATCCAGAAGGGATTGAGACAGTCTAAGATAGAATATAAGGGTAGTCAATCAAACTAAAACAAAATTAGAAAATAAAAGGTAACAGAGAAGAAACTAGAAAATTACACATCTCATAGAATAAATCACTCTGCCTGAAATCTTACATTTGTCTGAGACTTCTAAATTTAGAAAATATTTCTTAAAGATATTTCACATTCTACCTTTTTTCTTTTGTTTTGCTTCTAGTAAATTACCTCACAAATATGACAGTTTTAACCACTATTTTGATAAACTATTCTACTGAATACCCATAGGTTATTGTAAACATTTTGTAAACAAAATATTTTGTAAACATTTCATGTTTACAAAACACTGAAAATTTCAAAACACCTAAGTGGCTACTCTTCAGACATGTCCAGTCATCTAAAGTCTCTTTTCTCATCTAGAATTTAATAGTTTGAGATCACACTTATAACATTACACATAACATGCTATATAATTATTGATCTCTTTACTTTTCCATTTATTAAAGAGATCATGCTCTAGGGGCAAAGTGAGGACACTCTCTTACCCCTCATAGAATCTCATGTACCTTTCACAGTGTCTCACCCATCAGAAACAGAGTGCTTGGCTTGTAGTGCTCCAGTCCACCCTACATCTTGTATTATTCTGGGTAATCTATCTAATTTTCTTGCCTTTCATTTTCCTGACCTCGTTGCTAATGACCTTTTCTTCTATTACAGCAGAGCTGACCACAGTCACGGTGACACCCTGCAACCACCCAGAACTGACTTCCTTTGGAAATACTTCAGACATTCTAATAGCTCATCATGATTTCCCATGCTTTAAATTATCTCACTGGAACTCCAGTACTTCATTTTTTGTTTTTTTGTTCATTTTTTGTTTTGTTTTTGTTTATGTTATTGGTACTAGGGATTGAAACCAGGGGCACTCAACCACTGAGCCACATCCCCAGCTCTTTTACTTTTTATTTTCAGACAGATCTCGCTAAGTTGCTTAGGGCCTCCCTAAGTTGCTGAGGCTGGCTTTGAATTTACAATCCTCCTAAGTCTCCAGAGCTGCTGGGATAACAGGCGTGCACCACCACACCTGGCAGTACTTTGTTTGAAATTATCTATTTCATTGACCCTTCTACTTTTCCCAATGGAATGCCCTTCCCACCTTCCCCTTTTATCTTATTCAGCTTAAATTCCATAGTACTTCATTTCACTTCTTCATTGCTAACACAGGAATACAGTCCCTTCCTGAAGAAATTAGGGCCAGATGTCTTTCACAATTCAGAATTTTTCCAGTTTTAAGAACAGTAATACAGTGCATATTCCTACTATATAACATCCCCAGGAGAGGTTGAGGCAGCACCTCATCATCACACATATTGATTTGTGAGGCAAAACATATGAATATATATTAAATTTGGTAAGTGAAGGCTATAAATAGCCTCAGGTAAATTATTTCAGAGTTTTGCCACCAAATGAATTATCATAAACCTTTGGTTTTAGAGCTTCTTGAATTTTGGAACTATTAGAAAAGGTAACAGAGGGCTTCATAACCTCTTTGTCCCACTGTGCTTACAAAACAATATCTTTGAATAACACCAGTCTTGGACACATCCAGTTTGTTGCAGCTTCCACAGGTACTAAGGCTTCTGAGAGAGCTTGGAGAAAATTCACACATCTAGAGGTTGATGCCAGTGCAAGTCTGCCATGTCTCTCCTCAACTCATACATCTATGCCACATGACAGCCTGGTTTCCCCCTAATTATTGCTCTATTTATACTGCACAATGACTACACTATCTAATATCCTCAAACTTTTGAGCCCCTCTTTCCTCTTTCCATCAACAGTTGTCAGGGGTAAACTGAAACCACCAGATTGGAACATTTTTCTCCCACCAAAAAAAACCCAAATTACTCATTCAATACACAACTCTTTCACCCCTCTTCTGGGATAATAAAGAACGTGTGCCCTTTGCCACCCAAGGGCTCTGAATGTCATTGCTCCCTACCATTTTAAGAGCCTGTTCTATCAATCACTTTCTTTCTCTTTTGTCTTCAGTTTCTTTCCCTTTATCATCCCTCTCTTTTTCTGCCCCTTCTCCTTCCTCCGTCACTACTCTTTCCCATTAACATTCCAGGGTAAGGCTGTGCCATCTTTAAAAGAACAAAGGTCTCACATAACCTTAGTTTTTCCTTCCAGCTTTGATTTGTTTCTCCTTTATAGACAAATAGTCTCTAATTTGTCTTCCACTGATTTCTCTGTTGATCCCTCTCCACTGGGCTAGAAATCCTACCAGAATGAAGATTAAGTATACAAACACTGTTTCATTATTATGTAGCAGTGACAGTCAGATGGATTTGATGTTAAATAAATGTTAGCTGCATTAATACATTAAAGACAAGTGCAAAAAATGTTCACATTGTACAAGTTTCCTTTCTTCAAAGAATATACAGAAAGTGTAAATATAAGTGCAAGACTATTTTTTTCTATTAGCCCCTATAATCATGTACTTTCTACGGGCAAGGAATTTTTTAAATCAAGTATCAAGCATATATTATTTTCACAGCATTCCAATTTCTGAAAACCAATTACTAAGTCAAGAAAGGATATGTACAATTTCTTAACCCTACCGAAACAGAAAAACTATGCTTTTTTCTATTTATTTAAACTTATACAGTTAAGGAAATGAAGTAAAAAGTAAAAATTATCTTTTTGAGCCATAATATGCTAAGATATTTAAAACTGATGATTTTTCCCAATGAGATTTCAGGTGCTAAATCAGCAGATAACAAGTGACTCAGTTCTATTCCATTCTTGTTCTCTCATAAACTGAGTTCTGAGCTGGGCACGGTGGCGCACACCTGTAATCCCAATGGCTTGGGAGACTGAGGCAGGAGGAACATGAGCTCAAAGCCATCCTAAGCAACTCAGCAAGACTCTGTCTCTAATAAGATATACAAAAGGGCTGGGGATGTGATTCAGTGGTTAAGCACCCCTGGGTTCAATCCCTGGTAGAAAGAAAGAAGGGAGGGAAGGAGGGAGAAAAAGAGGGAGAGAGGAAAGTAGTAAAAAAGAAACTGAGTGCTGATACCATAAAAAGTAGACTATATTAAGTGATGAAACATTATTTTTTGAAACTCAGTTTTATCTTCTGTGAAATGAGGAAAATAGACTAAGTGATACATAAAACCTATTTCAGATTTAAAATTCCATACAAAGAGGATTCTGGGTAAGAGCTCTACATTTCATGAAAATCACCAAATAAATATTAAAGGAACAGAAAAATGTACCAGGAATTAAAATCTGGTCTGCTAGCCAGTAGAATGCTTGCCTCAGAAGCACACGTACCTGGGTTTGATACCCAGCACCTCCCACTATAGCAGACTTATGGGAGAAGAGAGGAGAAAAAAGAAAGATTAAATTATAGAATATTTATGATTTGTGTTCTCAATGTGCTTGTTAGGGTGCTAGCATTAAAATAAACCTAGTCATTATTGAAACAACAAAAATCCCAGTAAAAACTACATGGAGATTGAATTATTTTCATATTGCTACTATAATAAAATGCTATAAATTTTGCACTGAAACAACACAAATTTTTTCTCATAGTCGTGGACGTCAGAAGTAAAAAGTGGGATAAAATCAGGGTGCTGGCAAGGCTATGTTCATTTCAGGGGCTCTATACAAGACTCTTTTCTGATGTCTACAGACTGCCCTCATTCCTTGGTTTATGGTCTCTTCTACCATCAGCAGCCAGTAATTTCAGTCAAGTCTTTCTCTCAGCACATCACTCTCACATGGACTCTGCTGCCTCTCTCTCCCATTCTTCAGGATCACTGTGATTTACACTAATCCCACTTGGGATTAGTGTAATCCCAAGGCTGACCTCCCCTTTTCAAAACTTAACAGAATCACATGTGAAAAGTCCCCTTGGCCATGTAAGGTAGGCTACTCAGAGGTTCTGAGGATTAAGTAATTGGTATCTTTGGAAGTCATCATTGTGCCTACCAGAATAAGTTGAAAAACAATTTCTGAATTAAAATCAGCAACACAGGCAATAACACATAACAATTCTGGAAAATGGAAATGGCAAGTAGAAGACTTAATAAATCCACCCAGCGCTCACAGAAGAGAATCAGAGATGACAAGAACAAAAGGAAAAGATGTACACATAGAAAACACTCAAGTCCTATTAGGAATCCAAGAGAGACTAGGGCAGAGCTGAAGAAAAACAGCTCTAAACAAAGAGAAGTTGTTGCTTAAGAAAAAAGGCCTCAGTTTACTGGTTTAAATTTATATAAATTACAAAACAAAGTTAATAAAAAGCAACTAAAATATAGTTTGATATGATTTTGGAATCTCAAGGTAAAGAAAAAATTTTAAGAGTATAGAGGAACAATTAAATAGAATAGGACTGAAGAGAGAGAATAGAGTTACATGTAAGTTTTTGATATAGAATTCCTAAGGACAGGACTCACACAATCAGATTCTCCACCGTGTGGAGAAAATGTGTGAGATCCAGAAGGCCCCACATTCATCTACACTGATGTTTTCACATGAGGACAAAAAGAACAGTACCAGACATACAGAGTGCAGAAAATAACACCATCTGTGTTTTCCTCCTGAAGAAAATACCTGTAAAATTAAGTCATGAGGAAAGTAAAACAAACAAACAAACAAAAAAGCACAGGTGCAACAGAGCAAAAACACTGCAGCAAGCACTGAAACCTACAAGGCACTTGACTGTTTTCATAAGACTATAAAACTCAGATTTCAACAATAATCCTCAAAAGAGGTTATACCTATAAAAATATTAATAATAATCTGGGATCAAAAAAAATCACTTAATATACCAATAAGATCTTGAACTCAGGGAGAAGAATATATGTAAATTTCTCTTATTACTGGGTAATGAAGCAAAACCTATTAAACAGTGACAATTTTCAAAAATAAATTTAAAATATGCTGATTCAAAAACCACCAAATTAGATAATACCCTAAAGCAGGGTGACTTTTCATGTCACTGGAGAAAAACACAATGAGAAAGGGAGAAAGGATGAAGAATGTATAAAATGACAAATTTGTACCATTGACCTGGTTAAGATTAGAAATGGTATGATATGTCAAAATACATTCTACTGTCATGTATAACTAAAAAGAACAGACTTAAAAAATGTTATAAAATAGAAATGATTTTATTTTCCTCTTTAGAAAAGCAATGTTTATTGCAAAAAAATAGGGAAAAACAAAAATATATGCAGACAAAACTCAGTAAATACTTTTTTAAAAGATTACTCTAAAATTCAAATTACTACAGCTAGAAATTTCTCTGTTGTAAGAAGTTATCAAATTTTTTCCCTGCCCAAGAAACAAAAATACAGATAAGATAGAAAATTAAATTGTCGTCTGGGGTGAAAAGTCTACAATAGAGCCCTTTTCCTCCTCTAATCACTACATCTCGGGATGACTGGGGGGCAGGGCTCAAAGGCTGCTCTACAGAGAGTAGAGTTCCAGATCTCAAGAAATTTACCTCATCCTGTCTGTGAGGGAAGTCGTAACAATTCTGCCAAACTTAAATTCTGAAGAGGCATACGTTCTATTCACCCTTCCTGTGTACTTCATTTATTCATTCACACATTCACAAGCATTCATAGGACGCCAGGTATAGGCATGGTACTGCACGATGCCTTCAAGGGCCACCAAAATGATACACCTGAGTGTCTGTAGTAGAGCCACTCACAATCCATCTGATGTACTTTTTAATGTCCTGCAAGACAATTACATGTTCATTAACCCAGAGGAAGAGGGAACACCTGGCATAAACTCAGACTAGTAATTAAACCTATGTGATTTAGTAAGTATTCAGGTAAGAATGTAAATATGTGCTCTACTGACATACTCTAAAATTAGAGAGGTTTTAATCTATGCTGGATACAAAACCAGAAACAAAATGTAATTCAGGCCAACACTCTTCCCACTTCTGGTAAAGCATAACAATGGCATGGCTGAGGACCTGATATGTGGCCTCTGCTAACCAGGTCTCTTCCTGATTTTGACGCCCACCAGCTAATTTGGTCTTCACCAAGTTCCATAACTCCTGTGAGTTCTCAGTTTTCTCATTATTAAGTGGAGGAATGAAGGATCTCTAAGATCTTTTCAATTCTAGTTCTTAAATCTAAAATAATCAGACCTCTGACATACTTCCTCCCCTTTATAAAGTTCAGAAAAGAAGTAGCATAGAATTCATTCAAATGCCATTAAATCTACTGATAAGAAAATTAATTCTCATCTTCTTAGAGCCTCCATTTAGAAACAAACAAAAAATGGATGATTTCCCATTAGAACTAGAAAAGAGGCCACAAAACAACACTGATAAACCCAAAAGGTATTAAACCTGGACTCCTTACAATTGGTGAAGAATGTGCGAATTTTAAAAAGTACCTGAAAAGGTATATCAAGTACCACTTATAAAGCAACGAAGTAACTCAATATAATATATAAATATATATAAAGCAACTTGGAAAACACAGCAACTGTAGGTCAATGAAAATGGTTTTTCTCTGTCATAGCCCCTGTCCACTAGGCTAAGAACAGGTAGGCATCATGATCACACTTTCCAAATTTCCAGAGAATTCCATGTTGTCCCCAAGAGGAGGAATGGTAAAAATCACTAAAAACACTGCAATGAGTTGATACAATAAAAAATGTAAACTTTTAGATACATCACTGAGCTAGGAGAGAACTGCAGACTGGGTGATAGGCTGCCCTGGCAGCAGATTATCAAAGACTCTGGGGACAAGATTTTAAAGACTACTAGGAAACAGAAGCCCTTGGCCTTGACTGAGGCAATGAATTAGAAGTGAAACCCATCCATAAAGCTAGGGCTCTTGAAGATCTCCACATCAAGAAAAGGGTAGATCAGGAAAAATTAATAAACTATTCTTTTGCACTTCAGAGAACAGGAAGTGGGTCAGTTTTAATTTAGGCTCCAAGTTAGAAAATAAGTAAAATAAAAAGACTCTCTTAAGAAATGATGACCTTGAGTATATAAATCACACAAGTTTGGAACAGGAAATTAGACTTAATTCTGAGAATTCAACAAGAGGAGAAATTAATACAAATCATGGCCATGAATTCCTGATGTTCCCATAACCCTTCCCCTTCCATGTGCCTGGCCCTCACAGCACAGCCTCGCGGGATTCTCTCAAGTCAGCCCCACTGATCATGCACTCATCATCCAAGAGACAACAGCATGGGAGGGAAGCCATGAGCATCAGTGGAAGAGTCAGAGCAGGACTGGGTCCAGGAATGTCAGATAATGAATGAACCCAGACGGAGCTGAACAGATTGCGGTCCCCCTTTTCCACTGCTTAGAGGTTCAAGAGTTACACTTTTCATTTATATACTTTAACAGGTGAACATGCACACTTGGCTTAAAGTCTAAAAATATTCTCTTTCCTTGATCTGCTTTCACTCCAATACCTCCACTCCCATCTTACACATCACTGTAAGCTTATTTGGTTACCTTTGTAAGAAGCCAACACAACCATGTTACCAGAGAGAGAGAGAGAAAGTAAATAAATCACCAGTCAATCTTACTTGAGAATGTAAATGACAGCTTCTAAGTGAAATGCAAGTAAGTTGAATCCAGCAATGTGTATAGATATAGATATGTAGATAACATGACTAAATAGGGTATGTATATGACTAAGTAGAGTTTATTCCAGAATCCAAA